>VMKM01001867.1:0-105681 GCA_008360985.2 Macquaria ambigua
ATATAAATAAATATAAATTTCTGTCTTTAAAAAAACTCACTTTTTGGCCAGTGGGTTGTGTTTGAACAAGAAACTCTTATGCACCTTCCAGTCCTCCCTCTTTAAACATCTGCAACAAGGCAAGCACAAAGCACCTGCCCTCTCCCAAAACTGCTTGGTGGCTAACAGTACAATACGCAGCTCCCAGCTGTGTGTGTGTGTGTGTGAGAGAGAGTGAGAGTGAATGCATGTTTTTCCCCCAGGCCATAATGCAGTATATTAGACTGTGTTCTTAGTCAACTTGCCGTGCTAAATAACTGTTAAATGTACTGTAAGTCAGCGTTTTTTTCAGACTCAGCAGCGGGGATTTTTGCTGAGAGGTCGCTGCTCTGGTTAGCTGTCAGAGACGGGCTGTTTTGTAGATTAGCTTTGATGTAAACCCCTATTAGGCTGACTTCAAATGGGCCCTGAAGGTAGGATTGGTTTTGCTTCCTGGGCACTACAACACTACTTTTTTGTTTGTTAATGAGTCTCAATAAATAAACAACTGATTATTTCTCATAACCAAAATGAGAGTCTATGTAACTGAATATTTTAATAGAATCGGTGGTGCTTGTTGTGAGATTCTTGGTGAGTAGCTAATTGACTGCTCAACAAGGCGTCGCATTATACAACAATATATTACAAATGTCCTGAGAACCATCAGTATGAATTACACTGGCTTGGGCCAGATGTCACGCTTCTGCTGTCAATTTGCCCACTAAAATTGGGCTCATTACAGCGTAATAGCCATCAAATCCACAGAATAGTTAATATCCTTTTCATTGTGAAGTTGTACAAATCTCTTTCTGTTCCACAGGCATGTCGAATGTGGCTTTAACAGGAGTAATGAAAGCAAAGCCCCCCTGCAAAATGCAATTATAGTGTGCGAATTATGTACAGTTAAACCCCCGTAATGATTCTCGAGCCAGTGGGACAATTATTGCATTTCATTTGTAGATACCATCATTTCAGATACGTCTTGATTTGACATTTTCAAAGGGAGAGGTACATCGGGAGTTTTTTTTATTAATCCAAAGGGAGCGAGAAAACGCCTGAGGACACCTCACAGGAAAAATAAAAAATAAAAGGTGCAGTGATAAACCTTTTGTATGAAAGAGGTTCATGGTAGTTCAGTCAGAGTTCATGAGGCCTGTACAAAAGGGTTTCTCTAAGAAACATGTGTCCACAGGGATTACAACAGCAAGAACAACTCAAAGTGATTTTATGTCAACCGTGCCACCAAATCTGCTTTTAAAGGTCAAGTCTGATATTCTATATTATTTTTTATTGTCAACAAATCCCATGAAAAGACCAAAACCAGCAATGGATATAGGTCATATTTTAAATACTCACTCGTTCCATGGCTGAAAATAGTTCACTATTTGCTCCTGTTTGAGTTGCCTTTTCTAAAAACTACAGTGCCCAGATGTTTTAGGAAATTATTTAGCTTTTTATTTTAAAATTTCAGTATATATTTGTCACTTGTTTTGAGGCTAGAGAAGTCAGTTGGTTTTGGCCTTTTCATGGGATATCTTGACAATAACAAAGATAGAATATCACCAGCCTTATCCTACTTTTATGAACCTTTTACTTTAGTGTTTCAATTTTTGAAGCTTTGTATCTTGTGGCTTGGATTACTGTAGATCAGTTACTTATTAACTAACTTTTTAAAAATGCAGAGGCTTAGGTTTAATAAGTCAATGAAAATTAAAATCACATGAAACTGTTTTTAAAATTACTACACAGGCTCTGTCTAGGAAGTCTAATTTGAAGACCTCTAATTTGAACTTTCTAATACACTATTATATCCTCATGTTTTCATGTTTCTCTTGTAGCATTTTGAGTTACATAATTTCTCTTGAAATATATTTGATTTAGCTCGACTCTATTTAAGAGTTCTTCAAAGCCATTTTGCTGTGTAAAGTGTAGGGAACTATAAACGGTTGCTTGCACTTTGTACTTGTGAGGGACCCTCAAGTGCTCATTGACTGTGTTTGGATTTCAGAGCCCCTGATGAACGCCGAGATTTGAAAGTGTACAATTGCAATCTTAAGATCCCCCACAGGCTCTGCAAAGCCTTTTGACCTTGTGGAGCAGAAGAAAGAGGCAGAAGTCTTGCCGTATGTGTTTATTACTTTGCTCTGAGCGCTCGCTCCCACCTGGCACGCAGGGATGTATTCGTGTAAAGGGCTCTTCTTTTGACTCACCTCAGCATCTGCCATCAGCTGTCTTTGCACTTTTTCGCCCCGCTGACCGCACTTCAAACCATAAATTAGCAAATAAATAAACACCAGCAACTTAATGTCAAAGCCAAACACTTGAAATAAAAATGAGAGTGCAAGTTTAGCTCTAGTTTCTTTATCATTATTTGCTTTAGAGACGCATAAAGAAGCTTCACTGTGGCATCGGGGGGGATGAAAGTGAAAAGGAGGCCACAATGTTCCCTGGTCGCTCTCGACCTCACACTATCTCAATTAAGCTTTGGCACTTTATTCGCCTGCAGATTTGCATAATTTATGAAGTGCCCTCAGGAAGTGCCTCCTCATTACAAGGCGTGTTATTATACTTTCTTAGGCTCAGAATCGGGGCCTTTGTGTGCGCCGCCTGATAACATAGTTTACACGAAACAAACTGATGGGATACTGCACTTTAATGTCTTCCATTAAGTTTGAGCATCTGTGACTCGTACAGGTCCTTGAAACTTTGATTGGAAAGAAAACTCGCCTCCGCTTCAGGACGGAGAGGAGATTCTGTAAATCTGTAAAAGTCCAGTTTGAATGCGCTTTGATCTGCAGTTTGAATTTGTTTTTGTGTTGAATTCTTGTCTCTTTGTGCCTGTTTACGTTTATATTCAAATTTTTAATATGAATTTGTATTACTATCACAATATTACTGTTACATCACCATTTTGTGTACTGCTCTGCTGAGAGGAGCCAGCGGTGTTTTTATTATTAGTATTTGCTGGCTGATTTTCATGCATCCGAGTACACACTCCCAGTTGTGTTTTGACTGATTGTCCCGGGTGAAAATGCCAAAACACATCTTAATTTGGCTGGTTGTGTCGAGGGGCGCAGTGTTACGATTCCCCCACATCGTTGTTATTTACACAAGCTAACAAGGTTAGGACAGGATTTAGACTTCTGAATGTCATGGTGGTTTTAAAGAACCAGAATTTAATAAGCTCCCCTGTCAGGTTGGGTTGCAGCAGTGCATTAATATGCATGAATATGTATAAGCATCTCTTCCTCACATTTAAAGGATTAACAGCTGAGTCTGTTACCTGTTTTAGAATTGCCGGAGGAGGAGTATTTTTGGCTCTACCAGGGGGAGAATTACTTATCATCATTATTATCATGTGCTGGGGGGCACGCCGTACTGAGCTAATGTCGATACTTAAGGCAAAACTGGCTTAACATGCTGTACCACTACGGCCCACCATAATGACTTGATTTCAATTTACATATTATGATGATTTGCGAGTCATATGGCGCTTTGCTCTTTTACGGTTTTGAATTAATAGGCTCTGACTGTCTGCATGGTTCGGGGTGGAGATGTGTGTTATTGACCCACTTCCAGGAGTCTGTGTCGCCGACGGTCCATTCAGCTGAGTCAGGTCTGCCCTCCCCACAACCCCCACCCACACCCACACCCACACACACACACACACACACACACACACACACACACACACACACACACACTCCTCACTATCCAGTTTATGTGCCCTCATCATCTCTAAGCCAATATATTCCCATTTACTGTGGCTGACAGTGGGTATGAATAGAGCTGCAAATAGCACTGGGTCATTTAATGAGGGCAGAAGTTACCTGAAGGTGAGAACAGTGGGCTTGTTGCTTAAAGGTTGCTAGTTCAAATCCCTGGCAAGGTAAAGTAGAGAGAGCACACATTCACATCTCTCAACAACAACTGAACATGTGCAGTCATTTTATGCACAGGTCTAGAAAAAGGTAATTTAGGTCACTTAGGTTAGTTTTTAGAAAGTTGTGATATACAGTATACTGTTGCTTGATGACATTGGTGATACAACTAGAGATTATTATCATTCTTGATTCATTTCTTAATTGTTTTGTTTCAGATCAAGTTTAGTTTATAACAACGTAAAAAAAAAAAAAGTAAAACATTTGCAAATTACACGTTTCCAGAGGCCATGGTGACATCTTCAAATTGCTTATTTTTCCCCAACCAACATGCCAAAACCTAGATATATTATATAAAAATCAGTGATCAAATGTTAGTATGGACTGTTTTAGCATCTCAGGCATCAGTTATGTTTTATGCCTTGGGGTTAATGTTGCATTACATGAATGTGGGCGAGGGGTTAATGTCATACGGCACATCTCCACATCTGGAAATGTTTATGTTGACTGCTGTACCTGTTGAGCACATAGTACTGTATATAAAGATGGACTCCCACTGTACAAAAATGAAGCCAAAATATCTACGGGCGCTGCCATCTGCGCTGGTGACATCATTTGGAGCCAGAGTCTGCGCAGTAATGATCCGTATCAAGGTCCCGCCCATCCACCTGCTCGAATCAATCGCGAGCACACCAGAAGTTGTCAATCATGAGGTCACATCCCCTTTTTATAACATCAAAAAACTAATTAAAACCAAACTTATCAGAAAACGAACACTTGAACAAACATCAGCGTGAAAAGAACTACCTAAAATGACAGAAACCATCTTAGTGAAAATGTTATTTGACGTGTGATTTTTCAGTTTGGCCCATATCCCATCCGCTAACGTGGAGGGGGCGGGGTTTTATGACCTATACTGCAGTCAGCCACCAGGGGGCGATCGAGATGTTTTGGCTTCACTTTTGGGGAGCTGTCATGGTCCATCTTCATATACAGTCTGTGGTTGAGCAAGCAGATTTTATATCACCCTCGAGAATTCACATCAGACTCGAGTTGAAATTTGTCTGATCTGTCATGTAGTATTAAAACTAAAGTTAATTAAGAGAATGAACGGCATACAAAGCAAAACCTTAGAGGGCCGGGGCTGTGACAGAGAGGTTTGACATATCTCAAAAGCCTCGCCTGAAATCAAATGAGCAAGTCGGATTTTATGCGTACAGCTCACCTACTGTATCCTCACTCACAGAAGTGCCAGTACGAGTTTAAATCGATCTCACCGCCTTATGTCAGCCTGCTGGAGTTGGCCAAAGTTGCTGTTTTGCTGATGGTCAAGCCCCTTTGATCAGGAGACGTGGCGTGAGGTCCTGCGGCCCTCCAGTGACTCGGCAGATATGACTCAATGAGGCAGAGAGTAACCTGAGTCAGCTGAAAACAAAAACCCCACTGTCATAACAATAAGAGCGGGATGGAAAATGAAGCGTTTTAGCTGACCAAACCAGAGGAGAGACAGCGATGACAGCAACGATCACACATCACAGATGAAATGCCCAGCGCTCCTAGGAGATCGAGTTTATTTCCCCCTTTGGTCTTATAAAGAAAGATTATCCGTTTTGTCACATGTTAGCAAAATACATCAAACCTGGAGAGCTAATCTGTGGCTACTGTTACTCTATTCACACTCTCATCAGGATACAGCTTCAAACGTTCAATACGCAGCGCCATAAACAGACATTTATGAGAAATACAAAAAGATCCACTGTCTGCCCAGAGGCGATCGAAGGGAATCGCGGGATGAACTGAGCGTGTGAGACGGAGAGGAAGAATGAGAAGAGAGTGAAAACAGAGGGGTGGCTAAAGCACCCGGAGGTCAACAACAAAAGCTTCACAAGCAAAAATGGAGACAGCTGTGCCTCAGGATATCAGCTAATGAGCAGGGAATGTCTTTCTTTTCAAGAATCCAAGAGCACATGATATGACGGCGAGGCTGTAGGAGTGTACGGTTGATGGTCTGTGGCAAATGATCTTTCATTATCAGGAAAGGAAAAAAAACAACATAAAGGAAAATAATAATTAATTCAAATAATTCTGTAAATGAGGGGGTTTCATGCCAAAAGTCTGGAATGTATTTTGGGAATGTTTAGTTTCCTAAAATTCATCAATCTTTCTTTCATCAAAAGCAAGTTTCTCAAGTTTGAGTAATGCCTGATGTGCTTCACTTCCATGCCAGTAATCACTTTTGTAACGGCGCACTGCAGGTGGGGGGGTGGTTATCTCATCTCGTTGGAATTAAAATTTGATCACCTTTCTTCATTGAATTGACTAGAGCACAAGTAACGAACATTTAAACAATTTTATTTAGATTCTTGGAGTCACTGGACTGCAGTCTAGTTACTTTAGCTCAAAGGATGAGGCTGGTGTAATGTTTATCCTTGTCAACAAATCCCATGAAAAGACCAAAATCAACAGTCCACGTCTCAGTGCTTTCCAACTCCCCTACCCTGTCTGTAGCACTCAGCCCCGAGCCCATTGGTTCCTACTTCGTAAATCTTTAAAATAAATCACAAGTGTATAGTTTCATATTAAAAAGGCTCAGCAGTTTCCTGAAACAGCTGGGCACTGTAGTTTTTATCAAACGTTACTCAAACAGGAGTAAGTAGTGTATTTGTTGGGGACTATTTTCAGCTGCAGATTAATACACATCAAGCGCTCTAGTTAGTATTTATGGCAGTCGGACATTGTATGCGAGACTGACTCAAAAAAACCTACAGTGTCCTTGTTTATTGTAATGAAGGAACATGTCACTCGGTGCAACAGTGGAGCTCATTGATGTTTTATTTAATAGTTTTTGGACAACAATGGAGCTCTATGGTACAGAGGAATAAGATACATCAGGCTTTAGATGCACACACAATACTTGTTAGTTTCAGTGTTGGTTTTGGTCTTTTCATGGGATATTACCAGGTTTCTTCTTGAATCAATTAAAAAAACTGCAACAGGAACAGTTAGCTTACCTGCCAATTATGTTTCATATAGTGAGATCATCCAAACCCTAGCCTTATTTAAAGACCAGCTGTTAAATATTTCTATCTCCTTTGTAGCAGCTACACTTGTTCTGCCTTCGCCTCCTTCACACAGCATTGCACACATAGAAGAATCGATTTATGGAATACTGAATCAATTCAGAATCATAGAATAAGAGAGCCTTGACTCTTACATGAATGAACAAAAGGGTGGGAAGGTATTTCTTTATAAATATGACTCTTTGTGTACATTGTTGCAATAAGCTGAGTTTTTCAAAATCACTCTTTGACTGTAAGCTCTAATAGCATTAGCAGAGGTGAATTCTGTCGGTCTAACAGCTGTAATTAGGTAATTACATAGACACAATCCTACAGATGGCATTTATTTATACTGCAGACAACAGGTAACCGGCAGACGAGGTGAAGCTTGAAAGAAAAGGTTAGACGGTTTTAAATTGCAATAGTAGTAATGATTTATGTGTTTACTAGTGTTTTGGACGTCTGGATGTGAAACCAGTTAGAGCGATATTGTTTTTAATAAAATAAGTGGTAAAACTGAACAGTGGGAATTCCATACTGGTAATTGTGTGATACGAGTGGTCGCTTGAGAAGTCATGAAAAATGTGAATTATTGTTTGCACTCAGTAATGAAATAAGGTCATTTAGAGATGCAGTGGGACAATTTTTTATATGTTCCTGGTAAATTGATTTAGACTGCTGCTTTCTGAAAGAAAAAGTAAACTTTATGAATTGCACTGTTGAGAAACTGAGTGAACTGTTGTACACCGCAGTGACACCAGTTGTACCTTTGCTGCAGATTCCTTTGCATTGTTGCAAATGACGGTGTAAAACACGATTTGTCATGTGTTGGAACGACATCCTCAGGGTAGAAATTAATAGCGTTAACACAATGGATTGTCTTGTTGTTCAGCCCTTTGCACTCTGTTGTGTAACTAGGTAGGCTGCACACACAATGCCACCAGTTCTCATAAATTCCCGGCTGAGGGTGAAAGCGAACGTTGACGAGGACCGAGCCTTTATCTGAGAATGATAAATCCCCCTCCACTGCCACACAGAGGATCACTGAGGAACCTTGAGCTGATTTATCGAGCTCAGAAAAACAGGGAGAGTGAGGAAGCTGTCCTCTGGCTGGATATCACTGCCATTCTTCATTTGGGTGACGTTTCACTCAACCCTTGACGAGAGTCCCAGGGAATACTGCTCTTTCTGTTTTTATGGCATTTCAGCTTCATAAGATGGTGTTTAGAGACAAAACAGGAACAGAAAAGAGGTCTGGGAGACATGACAGAGGGTCATGAGTCGCATTCAAACTCATGATGTTGCAAATACATTGTATTGTATGTTTTAATTTTATTTTATTCTTGTGGCCAATGTTGATAACAGCATGTCATGTCATGGCAGACTGGTTTAAGTCCCCAATACCAGCTCAAAATACAAGGGCCCCTGTATAACTCTGGACCCTCTGATTTATCGAGGGTTCCCCCATCGAAATGGCACCCCAGACAAAAGGTGCAACACACCAGCATTTAAAACTGCGAAATGTCTCGGTGAAATAAATTCATTTTATTGGCATCTCTGCAATCAGTATGCAGGGGTTAGGTCAATTTGCATGATTTGTTGAGTCTAGTTCAGCTTTGGTTCAAATTTGTGCCATTTATAAATAGTTGTCTTGCCAGAGAGCTCAAAATGGAGGAAGCTAACGTTACCGTAGCTTGTTAGCTGTGTGTGTTATTTAATCTCCTCTGTATAAATACAAACTGCTCCACAAGGGAGACATGGTGTTTGAACAGTTGTAAGACTCGATGGTACAAATATGCTTGTTGAACAAACTGTGTTAACTTATTGTCCCTTATTTGTCACAAAATAAGGAACAATAAGTGACTGACTAGCACTAGCATGTTCCTGGTTTGCTAGCATTGTGCCAGTTTCTGGTGTGGCCAAGGCATATGATTTCAAGTGCAATGTCATTTTATACAGGGAGAAATCCATTGTTGAAGCAGCAGAGAGACCAATTTCAGCTCCCACTGTAGCCCCAGTAAACCAGCCACAAGAAATGTGAGAAAAATTCTCGCTTTCAATTTTTCCTCTATTGCTATCGCTTTCTCCGCCTCCACACGCAACCCACAGCAGAGCGAAACAAGTTCACGTTCCTTCTCTGGAGGCTGTCCGACTAAAACAGGGGAGGCAGGTTGAAGGACACTGGGTACACCGCAAGACTTGACTACAACACTTCATCACAAAATCAGTGCCCACAGATCTAACAATGTAAGAGTACTCAAGGTCAGATATTTCTTTTAAAGGCAGTGAAGTTTTGCAAAATCCTGCTCTGCACTCATTGAAATCTGGCAGCTGGCCAGCACAGGCGGTCTGCTACCAACCCAGACTCTTGACTAAATAATTCATTTTCTGTTGTATCAGGGTCTGGGTGAATCCCTTTTCTTGGATGGCTTTTGTGTTGGAAAACTGTTTTTGCCATGGAGAATACTTTTAGTCTGATTAGACAGGGAGCACATTTGTTTTTTACTGCACAGTCCCATCACCATTGTAAATTAATACTAGCTGGAAGGCTTTGGCTTCTATTAATTGTTAAAGTCATGACATAATGTTTTTTCTCCCCACGGTTGACAAAGATGTTTCTAACAAATGC
The DNA here is from genome assembly GCA_008360985.2 of Macquaria ambigua. NCBI lineage: Eukaryota > Metazoa > Chordata > Actinopteri > Centrarchiformes > Percichthyidae > Macquaria > Macquaria ambigua. The sequence goes on from VMKM01001867.1 coordinate 9,588, forward strand.
TTTTCAGTTGCTATATTTTGGTTGTTGCCAGGTGGTCATGTTACAGGCAGGATAATCCACTCCAGACCGTATGGCTTGTTGTGGATTATCCTTTAAGTTTAATCACTGTTCTAAATTGATATGCTTGCCTCAAAGTTGCTTAGCAACACGTGTAACCTTAGCAACGTGCTAAAACTTTAGCAGGCACGGTAAACAAGTATACAAGTGTCTAACTTTTGCTTTATCACCTTTCAATTCTGAGTTCAAAATATTCAACAATAATATTTGAATGCTCTTATCTGACATTTTAAAAAGCATAATAATTAATTCCCCAGATGTGTGTTTAAGGATTGCTAAAGGCTCTCAACACCATTTACTTTGTGTCAGGTTGTTCTTTGTTCTGCAGCTCATGCATTCTGCAATCTTCTTGTATTATACTGCATATGTTATAGTACCTTCACAAGATCCTTTGGAAGTCATGTTGGATAAACAGTAGCGATGGTAAGATATCCATGGGTACTCCTTTCAAGTATCGATGCCATTGGACAGCAGTAGATTATTTATATTACTAACAGTGAATGTAATTTACCCACTGAATTAATAATAATCTACTGTGGAGCATAAATTGTATTTACCAGATGAACAGATTTAGGGTTTTAGATAAAATCCTCTGTTGTTGGGATGTAATACATTTTCAGGAACATCACTTGAAAAACTGTTTATTGATAAAAGAACCAGACAGAAATGTCCATTTGGGGCTTCCAGTGAATTAAATACCTGACAAATGAAAGTGCTTCATCTCATTACGCAAAAAGCATGAAACACTCCAATATTGCCATAAACCGTTCTGCTCAGTGATTTGCAGTGTTGTCAACAGGTCTCCACCAATTTAGCACTGCACTCCTGTCCTCACCTGTTGGACTGGTGGACAGTTTAAAAAAAAGAGGATAAAAATCAATGCAGCAGAAGCAGGCATTCATCCTAGATTACCCACAATGCAACTTGACCACAGACAGTTTGGTTTGAGATTCGGGTGTGTTATGCTAGTAGCGTCTAATGTAGTCCATGGATGTATAATAAGAACTGGATACGGCGCCGCTGCTCAGTCTTGCTTCCAATTTTGTCCAGTGGCCACTCGCGGTATTGCAGCAAAAAATTCCCCTGCAGCCCAAAAAGCATTTTCCCCATAGGCCACCATTGTATAAGAGACGTCTGTAAAACTGTTGACAGGACACCTCGAACTGCAAACAAGGTCGATTATGACTCTTTCTATTATGCATTTTTGATCCATGGAGGTTTTATATTTGTAAAACTTTCCTCGAGCCGAGAAAAGCGATTTAAAAATCCGTGACCTCATCACAATGTAAAGTCTATGGGCCGAGCGGGAACTCGCAGACAGGGCCAGCGGGGGGGAAACACTACTGCGCATATTCAGTGGGCCGCATAACCTGGAAGTAAACCCGGAAGCTAGAAACGTTTTTGGCGTATGCATCAGGCAAGCAATTCTCATTGGACTGAATAGGCGCCATCTTTGGATCCTGTATCCAGTTCTTATAATACATCCATGATGTAGCCTCAAGCCGCTAGCCTGATATGAGCAGTGGGCTACAGAGGTCTGGTAAGCTCACTTCTTTCTAACTCCACGCCCCCAGATTTGTATTATTTTCAAATTTGTTGTCTTCAGACCCAACTGACCCTGACTCAAGTGACATCACTTGAGGCAGTTTATCAGATTTTGCGCAGCTCCCTCTGGAGCCACAAAAGGCTTTATACAACTTTTTTTTACATATGCAGTAGTACATCCCACAGACTTTGATGTGTGACATGGGTGGCTACAGTATAAATGGTTTAAATGGTATGGCAAAATGTATGACAGCTGACAAATTTATATTGTTTCATGGTGTATATAATCAAGTCTCCCACCCCTAGTAGCTTCCATATAACATTAATGCAGTATTTAGAGTCACATACACTCTGACATCGATGGCCCTTGAGTCCCATCTTTCAAATACATACATCACCCATCTGCCGCTAACTACATCAGCCGCCAGTCATGTAGCAGTGTCGCTAGTTGTCCTGCCAATCACTGCAGCACCACTGGTGCCACAACCAGCAATCATCCGTCTCAAAGTGGCCTTTGGACAGAAGCAGAATGATGTGGTTACAAGCAGCGTGAGGGCAGTGAACTGGTTGAATAGATGGATACATGGACAGATTGATGGATAGATGGATTTGGTTTCATTTCATCATTCAAACCTCAACTATTGTATGTCACTTATCCTTGTGGTAATCACGCCTTTTATAGGTTATTTCATTATTCATATATTCATTGAGGCTAAGAACACGTCTGCTATTTTTAATGCTAAGCCACTGGTGTGTGTTTGAATTCCCTTTTCACTTGTGTCCCTGAAACATCTAGGTTATACCCCTGGGTGATCTGCACTGAGCCAAGGTAGAGATGTGAGCTCTGAAGTTAGGGAACGATAGATTGATTTATTTGGCCTTACATGGTTTTCACTGTTCTGTACAGTGTAGCCCTGTCTCATTTCTTCAGAATAAAGTGTTGGAGGGTAGGTGAGGTGGTGAGCTTTTTTGAACCACATACAATTTTCCTGCTGTCATAAAAGCAAGCATGTAGCAGTTATTACACAGTAAATTAAGTGTTGAGTGAGTTTTTTTGGCTCAGGGACCTGCTATAAAATCTACTGGGTAATCTAAAATATAGTTCCAACAGCAGGTGCCAATGGAAAAATGAGCATTCTTTGAAAAGCATACTTTTTATGTGTGTGTTTTTTGCCCAACAACACCAATATACTAAATTTCAGCCACACGTCTTTTCTGATGCATTTAGGGGGCGGTTGAGCGAGATGAGGAATGGGGAGAGACGGGCAACACGAGGCAGCTCATGAAGAGTTTCATTTTGTGGCGTTTCAATTGAATCTACCTGCATCACTGGGTCAAGCTGGAGCGTCCAGGCATGCCTCAAGATGACCTTCAGTGCTAAACATATCTGACACAACACCTTAATGGTCGAGGCAGACAGGGATGTTTGTTTAGTCTCTGTAAGGAAGAGAATTGTTTTCAAATTATCTCTGCACCTGTCTGCCGCATTGCTCCAGTCAGCTGATCGCTCTATCTGCCTGCTCTATCTTAGACGACTGCAGGTGTGACTGCTCTGCTCCTCCAGCTGAGACGTGATTGGTCAAATGCAGCTCCATTGAGCTGTATTTAGACCAGAATTGACCCTTTGCATAGCCCTGCCCCCTGTAATTAATGCTACGTTTGTCAAGCTTTCCATTCTTGCATGACACATATGCAATTTATAATGATAACAGTGGCAGATTTAGCACTTAAAATTCGTAGTCATTTTTGAAACAATGGGTCCTTGAAAAGCAGCTTCTCATTTCTCGCAGAAGAGAATCGATTTTGCTGAAATGACAACTGTCACTAGCGAATTTTATCAGATGTAGCTAGCTAGCTAATTAACGTTTGAGGTTGTGAAAGTTTAAAAATATACACCACTCTCCAGACTTTTTGAATATGGAGAATTGCTCTTACTAGACCTCCATGCGCACCTCTTCAGCATGTTCAGAAATCCGAAGCTTGACAGACTTGCCGTGCCTAGTTATGGTTGCTAAGCTACTATTGGAAAATTGCTGTTCGGAGGAAAGGTTTAGCAAACGGTCAGTTGGTGAGGAGAAGTGTATTTGTGTTTTGAGGCCAAAAGGGCTTGCAATAACTTTACTTTCAAATGCTTTATCGTTGTTACCTTCTATCCCTGTTGCAGCTACGCAGGATCCCTCCTACGCTGCTGCTTCTCAGAATGCAGTTATATAAAGATCAATATTGCCTGAAGACCCTTTCAGTCCCACCTTTTCTCTCAGATTGGCTAGACATTGGAGAATTCTTTTCCCAAAGGTCAGAATTCAACAAAGGTGATCCTTGAACTCCATATCTGCTGCAGTTAGCTCTTACATGAGGTGGAAATGGATTCTTTTGAATTTCATCTGTTGCACCTGTTTGAATGGAAAGGAATTCAAGGTGGAGTGAATATTTACAGAAACTGCTGCAAGTGTCACCATGCAGGTCAGGGTCTGACCCCTCTCTCTTCGATTGCTCTTGAAGAAGCTCATAAAAACTGAAGGATAAATGTCTAAAGCCTGAGCCGTTTTCATGACCAGCTGAATCAAATTTAATTTGCTCTTTTCATTTTCACTTACTGCCTGTAGCAGAAATACTCATAGTGTATCAGTGGGGGTTTGATATGGTTATTCATCGATACCATTTAATCAGTCATTACTCCATTGGGGGCCAGATGTATAAATTGCACACATCAGTGATTATAAAAAACACATGCAGTGAGATGCATGCTTTCCACCAGGAACACGCTTTTAGGAGTGAGCCAGGCTGAGTGTGAATCAGCAATGAGGCAAGAACATCAAAGAGGGAATTTTTATTTGGAGCCTTAATTTTTTTTAATAGAAGTTAATATTTAAAGTCTCAAAAGGTTTTTGTATAATAACATTTATAGTTGCATGTCTTCTTCTACAAGAATTCTAGCATATTGGTTTAGATATTACTACTGTACCAATTGTCACTTCATAAATCAGACATATTGAAGTACAATCACATAGAAGGATGGTTCACAATGTATAAATCAGTATACAGTCTACATACAACAGTATACAGTATATCAGTATACTGGATGTACAACTTTGTGTAAAAATGGCTGCTGACTGTTGACCTGTGTCCGAACAGCAAGTGTAATGTGCCAAATGTCGGGAGTTAACAGCCTCAGTCCACATTATATGCAACGTTTTCTTTTGATGCTGTATTGCGATAAAGAACATAATCAATGGAAAAGGCAATGGCAAGGACAGTATGAGTAATTTGCGTGTTTGCAAAATGTCTGACTTTCAACCAAAACAAAGTTTTGGCCTGGCTTTGAACTGGCTAGCTATGTTAGCCTTTAGGTGTAACATCTTTTGTGTAGTTGCCATGGAAATGTAGATTTTTCTGTGCACCTTTAAAGACTTCCTGTCCATATTTGCTTGAAAGTTGAGTTCACAGGGTTAATTCTTGACCTTGACAACAGCAGAGGACGTCATTGTGCCACATTGTGTTCGATTGCATTGTAACAAACAGTGTGAAGTGAAAGTCAATGGCTGTTGAATGCTTTGCCTGGCAGCTAAAATGAACGGCAAATGTCTTCATTACAAAAACAGGTTAGGAAAAAAACTGCTAACTTACACATCCAGCAGAAACTGAGCATCCTTTTAAAGTAATATTTCTGACCACTTGAATCCAACATTCACTTTTAGCTAGCCCAGGTTTGGTTAGCCAACTTCTGAGAAAATACCTGGGTCTGTTGGCTTGCTAAACAATCAGCTCACTTAACCACTTGGACATTTCTCACAGGACATGTAGTGTACTGTATAGCTGGTTGTTGATATCTGGGTGTGGGGCTGCCGTGGCTCAGGAGGAAGAGCCAGGTCGTCCACTGATCACAGGGATGGCGGCTCGATCCCCAGCTCTGACACCTCAGACTCACTCTATCAATGCTTAGAACAAGTAAACAGCTGGATGCAATTGAATTCCCTTCAATTAAATAAAGACACAACAGAAGTCATTGTATTTGGCAACAAGGAGGAAAGAATGAAAGTTGTTGCTCAGCTTGATTCCAGGGCTATAAAGATGAAAACCCAAGTTAGAAATCTTGGTGTTTTAATAGACTCAGATCTGAGTCATCTCAGATGCTAAACCAGCATTTTATCATCTCAAACAAACAGCAAGGCTTAGAGGTCTCATGTCCAGACAAGACTTAGAGAAACTCATGCATGCCTTCATTTCCAGCACAGTGAACTATTGTAACGGCCTCTTGTCTGGTCTTCCCAAAAAGACCATCAGACAACTTCAGCTCATTCAGAACGCTGCTGCCAGAGTTCTAATGAGAACCAAGAGAACTGAGCACATTACTCCTGTTCTTAAATCTTTACACTGGCTTCCTGTTACTTAGAGAATAGATTTTAAAGTGCTGCTGTTAGTTTATAAATCACTCAATAATCTTGGGCCAAAATACATCTCTGATCTCCTTGAAGAATATAAACCCAGTAGGGCACTTAGATCTTTAGGAAGCAGTCAGCTGGTTGAACCTTGAGTCAGAACCAAACAGGGTGAAGCTGCTTTTAGCTGCGATGCTGCAAACAGATGGAACCAACTTCCTGAAGATCTCAAATGCACCCCAACTTTAGCCACTTTCAAAACAAAATTAAAAACTCTGCTGTTCTCCTGTGCATTTGCATGACTGGTTTCTCTATTGCACTTTTATTTCCTTTGTTGCATTGGCAACTTACATCTTTTTACTGCACTGTAACTGTATTTTATTTCATTTTATGTATCTGATTTCATTTAGTCTCATTTTAAAATTTTATATTATTTTAATTGATTTTATTCTTTTTGTTTTGAATGTCTTTCTAATGTTTTTCTTTGCCTATGTAAAGCACTTTGACTTGCCTCTGTGTTTGAAATGGTGCTATATAAATAAAGCTGCCTTGCCTTTCCTTTGGGCCTCTCTACCACTGCTCGTTTTGTTGGACCAGTAGACCGAAAGAGTGAGCTACAAAGTGGGCTATTGATTTTCGGTGGGATCAGCAGTTCTAGCATCCCTTTCATATTACTGAAAATACTTTGTTTTAACATTTGTATGAAAAAAATGTTTAATAAAGCTTTAATTTTGTTCACGTGTTACTGGTTTATTTAATTTGTTATTTTTTCTACCTGTGCTCATCATCTAAACTAATACTCAACTTGTATTTTATAGATTTAACTCAGTATCACCAAGACACCCTGTATGCTAATCTCACTGTTCACTGCTATTTGCCTAACTCTAACCTCTCTCTCTATCTCACAGTTGCAGTTTGCAAGCAGCCCCATCTGGCAAGGAGTTGTGGAGTCTCACTAAATGAACAGACGTGAAGTCGCAGTGAGTATACAGATATTTGCTCGCAGCACTGTGTTTGAAACCGGTTCAACAGCAGTTTAATTTTGTGCAAGCTCAATTTCATTTCTAGTGTATTACTGCCTTCAGGAGAGAGCAGTGCTGTTGATTGGCTTTTACTGTATGTCCAAATCAGGTTGAACCGGGATGGGGATGAACAAGCGTTTGAGTTTGTGTGACTGGCTTAAAACAAAAGCCTAAGAGAATCTCAAGACACAGCATATCTCCCAGTTTTACCTATCTCATGATGGCCTCTGTGATGAATCAGTAACCAGCATTTCAGGTACAATGGGGAAAAAAACGTCTTTTTTTAGTCCAAAAAAGCAAATGAAGTAATATTTTCTCAGTATTTCATCTCCATAATGTCTTCACTACCCATTATGAGTCACATTCAATCTCAAGACATGAACTCCTAAGCCTGTTATGCACAGCCGCCCGCTGAGCTCTTCAATTAATTTTGGCATCTTTTGCGAAATCACATCACTAAAATTAAATGTGAGCAGATATGCAGTTAAAGTAGAGAACACGGCGTCGAGCCGGCCTCCATTTCCTTCGTGATAACACCACAATTTCCCCCGCAAAATGAATCCAGCACAGAGAATTACCTACAGTGTCATTTTCTCTGCATGATCACACAGATTTTCCTATTGCAGGTTTCTGCAGAAAATGTATCAGTTTATCTTTGCCATGTAGTGGAACTTCTTCACAAGTGATGCCGCTGTCAGCAGTGCAAACAAAAAGCTGATTACAGGGCAGAATTATCTAGATTGCCTGTCTCTCTTAGCATCCAGAGATATCATAGCACCAAAGAACAGGGAGAGGTACTTGCCTCGCACACACTTGTTTATAAGATAATATCTTTTATGATAAGTCCCCATTCCCAAGCCCCGCCCCAAACAATATAAATGTATATGAGGGAAAACTAGGGCAAGCCTGAATCAGAATTTCAATAGACCATATTTTTGTTAGACTTGCAATTTTGGCAGTAAGCACCACCACACCCAGAATATCAATCAAAAGCTGTTATTCTTATGTCTCCGAGATGGGTTTTGAGTGAGACACCACTCTGCTCCGTGGAAGTGGCACCGGTGAAAATATCTACAATAATCACTACCAGAGGCAGATGTCACAGATTGTTATTTTTTTCCTCTCTACATGAATTATTCCTCTGATATGAAGCACCGGCAACTCTGCCACCTTTCTCTCCCCCACACTACAATCAACGCCGCGACATTTCCAAGTCCTCTGTGACCCCTCCATACATTAAACAGCAACATTAACTGCTGTTCTGCTTGCTGATTCACTTGCACAGTTTTATTGGAATGATGCTCCGAGATATTTGGCTGCAGAGGCCAAAAATAGAACGAGGGTGATGATGGATCGTAAAGTATTTCGTTTATTGGACTTAATGGAGCTCAGTTTATAGGTAGAATAGTGAACCGTTGAAATAGGAGTGTCAGCTGCGTATTATAGTCACTATGAAGCCCGCGGGTTCCCTTCAGAGCACTGCATATATGAAGGCAGGAAACTTAGTCATATGTTGGAAAAGAATAATAAATGAGAATGCTGTGAAACGAGGGGTTGGCATAGTGATGAGTTCAAAATATCGATTCTGACTATTCAAAGTCAGAATTCAGCTGCTCATTGTGTTAGTCACACATTGTCATTTAATTGCTGTGATTTTACTTTCAAATTTTCCTTAAGATGTTAAGATTTTTTTCAGGGTGCGAGAGCCACCTGCTCTGAAAGCTCCTCTTCGAGTGCTCTTTCCTGTGGAACGCAGCAGAACTTGACGGACATACCCGCCACCTATGGTTGCCTTAGCTTGAATGAAGTGAATATAGAAGCTGATGGGTGCACAAAGATGTGAGAATGTTGAATTGGCAGGCTGCACAGGTTTGCCTGCAGCCTCTCAGAAGCACATTTTAGCCCTTACAGCTGATTGACTCCTGGCTCAGCCTCATTAGTGAGTTCGGAGAGGCAAGTTTCATGCAGGTGGGGTGAGGAGGGAGTTTCATAGAGCATGAAGGCCAAATACACCGCTTCCCATGACAATACCAAGGACACTGTTCTGCCAACCGCAGAACCATGGCTGAGGCCTTGGCTCATCTAAAATGCTGTTTCACATAATGGGAGCAAGCTGAAAACAAATAAACCAACCTGATAATGAGGCTTTCCCTCAATTTCTGCAACATTTTTCCAATAAGAGTCATCTGTGCTTTTAATAGACAACAAACATCTGTGCTCCTCGGAATCACAGAATCTAATTTGTTTGGTAATTGTTGGCTGAGCACAGATTGATCTAAGCACGGTTTTTGTCAATAGCTATTAAAGTTCTTAGAGACATAATACAATGGTTATTCATTACAGTATGCACTACTCTCATGATTCAACTGCTGATGTAAGTACAGTACTCAGTAGTGGATGTTTTCACACCAAGAGTGCTAGGTCACTGTCCAGTGAAATCCATGTACTTCCAAAGGTGGGCAATTTTTAGCTATGCTAGCAACATGGTCTTAGAGATGGCAGTGTTGGTCTGTCTGTCGGTTGTTCAGTCCACCACTTTGGTCCAGACTGAAATATCTCAACAATTGAATTCTAGAGGATGAATTATAATGACTTTGGTGATCCCCTGACTGTCCCTCTAGCATAACTGGGAGGTTGACATTTTTGGTTTCATGTTTCCCACAGGATGAATCCTGAGGACTTTGGTGATCACCTGACTTTTCCTCTAGTGCCACCATGAGGCTAACAACCATTGGATTTTTTTTGCCACGTAAACTGGTGTAGATATGGTCCCCTCAGGATGAATTGTAATAACTTTGGTCATCCCTTAACTTTACGTTTACCTCTAGCACCATCATCAAGATTTAAATTTAATACCTCAAAACAATGAGATTCCCATCAGCCTCTGCTGTACTTTGTATTTAGTGCTTATTGGCAAATGTCAGGATGCCAACACGCTGAACTAAGACGGTGAACATGGTTGACACTACCTGCTAAACATCAGCATGTTAGCAATGTCTCTCTGAGCATGTTGGCATACTGATGTTAGCATTTAGCTCAAAGCACCGCTGTTCCTAAGCAGAGCCTCACAGAGCGGCTAGCCTGGCTGTAGACTCTTAGTCTCGTTATGTATTAAGAGAGGTTGAAGGATACATGAATTATTGGTTTAAAAACCATTTGATTTTAATTTTTACATTTCAATGTCATTTTCACGTGAAGCATGTTCTACATGTTTGAATCAAATCATTGATTTTATGTAACCTAGATGTCCATAAGACTTCCACTTTTCACTGAATTTAGCTCAGTTTTATCCTAGACTTCTTTTTCATCATGCAATGAATACTCAGTGAAGGCTGTTTTCTCTTTATGAAAGGTTTGTCTTTTAGAGATCCTTGTTTTTTTCTCTGGGCAGTGATGAAAAAATGTTTTGGATAAAACCCTTTTCACAGTGTTTTCAGTACATGTGAGGTGTCTGAAGTACATGTTGAGTGTTATCTGAAGTGTTTTTTTCCGAGAAAGACATGTAAAATGACACAAAACAAGATCATAATTTACACAAGAAAGTACAGGCACACACTTTAAGATACAAAACCAGACCTTGTGTGTTTGCTGGTCATGAAAGACTGTTAGATGCAGCTGTAACACGCAGCTGTAATGTATTCAAAGCAGTTGCCATCACTCCGGCAGTACAGAGGTTTATTCAATTAGATGTAGTTCTGATGCTTTGCTAATTAGTGAGGAAAAATAATTATACACTCAGATGACATCCTTTGGGGACACCTTTCCAGGTTTGATTGCAGATGCACAAATTAAAAAAAGACAGACCCCGAACACAACTTAAAAACTCAATCGTCTCCTGTGATTCATTGGCGAGAAACAGGTGGACATAGGAAGATATTATCATGCCCCCCTTCTACTTTAGTTAGTCCGTCTGTGAAGGGTAAGAAGCTGTGATGTTTCGCCTACTCTTAGATGCCTTCATTTTAAGATGTTAGCCACAGTTTGGAAATTCTGACATATTTTTTCTCACAAAATAACTGATAGTAGAAAATGGGGAGAAATTACAGTGCTTTTTATGAGATAGTAGGTAACTGATGACCTTGGCTGACAAAACGCTTTAAAAAAAAAAAAAGAATAATTTGTCTTTTCAGGTGTTAAATTATGGACTTTGTGGCTTGATGTTTCGTCCTCAATGCGAGGAAGCACTAAGAAGATAGAACTTCTTTAGAAATACTCCAATTTGTTACAGTCTGCACAAGAACAGGAAGAATATGACTAAGGCTGATGCTGGTTAATGCTGACATTTACAAAGATAACGCTGATTCATGCAGTTCTGACAGAAAGGTTGACAGTCAAATAAATCAAGAGTTTCTTTTCAAAATGAGATATGAACTAGTCAGTTTTTGCTGGTATAAAACCAAAAAAATAAATCAGATTGAGGAATATTGTTGAAGTAGTTATTATTATTATTATCGTGTATTTTTTTAAATTGAAATAATGGTGATCACGCTCATGACCCTTTATACTTCACCACATCCCACATGACGGGAGGTTTTTACATTTTTAACGGTCAGTTCCAAAGGAGAAACTTTCTTCATCATCCGCCACCTCTATTTTTTGGTTGTTAAATTGGGATTTAATTGCGAGACCGCAGCCAGCACAATAAAGGCAGAGAGGTGCTGACAGAGGCAGGAGGTAAAGTGGAGGATAGATTGGACACTGCTGGGGCCGGCTCACACCGCTGAGAGCAAAATAGAGGTCCCTCTCGGTAATGGTGGCTGGGGATAAATGGTGCTTGTGAAGAGAGAGAGGGGGGGTTGGTGGGTTCAGACTTCTTTTGTTGCTGCTGTTTTAATGTCGATCATCACGTTGAGACAAAACAATACTACAACAGACAAACAATACTAAAACACAGACAAAACAATACTTAACAATACTAAACAGACAAACAAAACAATACTATAACAGACAGAAGAAGCAACGAAAGCCACATGTGAAATCTGAAAATCTAAATCAATAAAATTAGCTAAGAGCAGAAACGAGTTACAATAAAACTTGGAATTGTTTTAAATTTCTAAAGTATCAGTTCCCACTACAGACTATTACAATGGCTAGAGCAAAAAATATAAAGATGGAATTGGGGAATTAAAAAACATAAAAGCATGTTATTTTACAGTCAGAAGTGAAGTCTAATTGTAACTGAAATAAAAAGGCTGTTGAGATCACAGTGAACTTGCCTCTGCTTATATGAAGGTGCTGTGATCCAACCCTCTTCGAATGTCTTTTCTACTGCAGTAAACCACATGTGGTCAGGTTTTTTTCTGCTGCTGTCAAAATTAGTTTTTCTCGACTTTATTGTTCAAGGTGCCTTACCACCGCCGTGGCCTGACTACAGCATCGTTGTGTAAACACTAAACCTGTCATTTTGAAGCGCGTGCGGTACAGTTAATGGCGATCTGTTTCTGTTAAAACATGATTTGGATTACAGTGTCTGTGCTTAATGAACTAGCTTTAAATGTAAATGTGACTCACTTGAAAGCAGCTGTTTAATGATGAGTCTGTTTGTACTTCTGCTTTAACAAGGACGTTGAATTAAATGACCTTTTATCGAGGCGGCATGTTGGAACCTAGAGCCCGGATGCTGTTGGACATAATTTCCCTTTTCAACACTGCCAATTTTGTATCTTAGCATTTCAACACATTTTTCAGATCCCTTTAAAAAAAAAAAAAAATCTAAATCGTGCTGCTGTGTGACATTTAATAGCTTTATTGTCAAGACACCAAAAGCAACCGTGCCAACTATGTCAATTAGAACCACAACAGAGAGAAGCCTTTTATTGCAACCAGAACCACAGTCTTGAAGGTGGCTCTCTGTGAAAATAAAAGAGCAAAAGCGTGGGTTGTTTGTCTCACTAATGTCACTCATTTTACTTTTAAAGCAGGTGCATTTTGGAAAATGCGCTCTTGAACTGAACCTGCCTTGCGTTAATGGAAGCTGTGCTGTTGGAGTTGGAGGGCTGCAGCCCTCCAGGGATCCTTGATAAAAAGCCATTAGTCTCCTGTGGGCAATACCTGGTACTTTACAGTATATAATGGACTTAACATGCCAGTTGTGTAGCTTTGTGTTCTGTATTTTATCCATCGTACTGGGATTAATCCCTAAAGGCTGATAGATGCTAAATGAATATTTATGACCTCATACAGTGAGGGTGAGTACTGTACACACACAAACCACAACCTACCATTTCACCACAGGTGTGTCTGAATGTGTGTGTGGTTGTGCTCATTCAAACTGGCCGACATAATCAAATCCTCATAAAGTTCTTTTAACCAAAGCACTTTACTGTAACATGAGTTTATAGATTTTTTTTTCGGTGGCAGTGTGACACCACATTCATGCTATGAGTAACTTTGTTGAGTCGGCCTGTGCTGTGCAACTGTATACCGTGTGAGAGGACACATGTTTGAACGGGAAAACGTGTTTTCCGTTGTTTTATAATGTTAGATTAGCATCCAAACAGCACCTGGCAAGCAACTGTCAATTAGGTAGCATCAATCCAAAATAAACAGCTAAAAAATCTCAGTAAAATGAGCAATAAATCTCAGAAACCACCGTCAAAGAAATTTGGTTTGGATGTTCATGTACACCAGAGGATGATACCTAATCATTTTGGTGATTCCTAGAAGAATCTTTCTTCTAGCGTCATTACCAGGTCAACATTCCTGTCAAAGAATCTCGCACACTGTCAGTCACTTTTACTCACTTTATTATCATTATCTTACTAATAATAACTAATAATAACTTTCTCTGGAGCTGCCAACAGGCCAAAATGTCACTTTTGCACACAAGATATCTTAAAATCTATTAGGAAGAGGGCCACCCTCTGGAATTTACATTTTAGTCCCTAGTGGTTAGGTTGTAATGTTTCTTCTTTTCAGCACTTTTTTATTGTGCGTAATAAACATTGCAACCTCAAGAAGCGGCTAGCATGTCTTAAGACTTTTACAGTGAAGACCCTTTAAACATAGCACGATGCCAACCAGAGTTCACCCTCATTCATTTTCTATGCATGTGAGTAAATCGTCGATCAAAGTATTATGGGATAACGGACGTCATGAGAGGTGGAAAGTTGTAATTTTTGCAAATGTGCACCCTTGCATCCAAGATTATAGATACAAACAAAAGCAAAGTGGTGCTTGGCACTAAGTCAGCTAAATTGTAAAGTTCTGCTGCCACAGACTTTTCTGTGATAACAAGCTTGTTGAGCATCTGGTCATTGGCTGAATTTCCTGTTTTGTTCATCTCCATAAATGAATTGTCTTTCACCAACTTGTTGATTGTATTACTTGCAGTGTCAACGCAGGGTTTGTATCATTCTCCTGCTGCCTACTGAGCTGCACAGACAATTTAGTTTCTACCCATGGAAAGTGTTAGTGTCACGCTCTGCCCATTGAGATAAACATGACCACAGAGTAACCTGACAGCGCCTCAGATTTGCATTGAAGTCTTCCTGATGTCATTTTAAGAATCTGAAATGGCTTTCATGCAAATCAAACTCTCCCACATGACTGTCTGTTTTGTGGTTTAGGGCGCTTCTTGAAATGATTTTGCTGCAATGCAGTTCAAACCATCGAGCTAACTCGCTCTTTTTAACATCAGCCGTTTGCTGGGGTTGCACGAAATTGCAAATCAGCGGCTGGTGACACTCTGTCATGTTTGCAATGAGGAAGAGAAAAAGAGAGAAGGGAGGGAGAGAAGAGAGGAAGCAGAAACAGTATCTAACACCTGCAAATGGAATCTGTCACAGCTTGATAACAAACCTATAGAGGAGGTTGAGCAGAGTAAACACTAAGCTCTCTAATGTTGCTGCTTAATGAGGTTTTCAATGATACAATTCAGTGAGATGGAAAGAAGTGACTGGCAGTTGTGAACGTGATTCACAGGGCGAGCCAGCTCCTGTGACCCCTGCAGGATCTGTAAGTCTTAGTGGCCATACATTTCATTCCTCTCAATGACTGAGATCCTATAGAATATCATAAAAGGAGTCACCGCCACGGCTGGGCGATTGGCTCCGTCTTTGATTTAGTGCAGGGAGACGGCCAGAGACACTGACGCAGCCTTGCATGACTGGAGGCAAATGAAACGGGAAACTGACCGCCTCATCTTCTCAAGGGTGTCTGTGGAGGGTGGGAGGGGGTTCAGGTGGAGTGGGCAGGGGTGGTAAGGTTTGGGGGAGTATATTTTACTAATGAGGGACACACTTGCATTCACCTATGCCTCTACAAACAGAGATGACAGAGAGAAATTAACTGTATTTTACCAAAGCACCTGAACATGCATGCAACTGAACACTGCAAAGCTGGATAACTAGATAGTTAGACTAGATATAACTAATAATCTAGATATAACTAGATTATATATATATACAGTATATCTATTGATTGCTTACACACAGATGTATAGATATAGACATATGATCAATTATGGTAGAAATGATAAAACGGTACGTACAGATTGCTAGCTAGCTAGATATCTGTAGCTAGTAGATATAGATAATATATACATAGATAGACATATAGAGTGATAGGATAATACAGATGGTTTAAAGATTAGCCTGGTTCCACACCTTTGAATCACTGCCCACATCTTGACAATCAAATAGTTATTCAAACAGAGATAGATAGGCAGGTAGGTAGGTAGGTCTGCTGTTGTTCTCATTAATGACTCTGCTGGTTGTAGAAACAATTTACTGATCATGGCTTTGTAAGCTACATTAAAAATGGGGACATCATCTTCCCAGCTAGTGTAACTTCTGTCTTGATTGAAAATGACATTAGCAGGAAATATATATATATATATATATATATATATATATATTTAATGGTATGATAATTCCACTTTCAGTGCAGTTTCCCTTGTTTCAGGAATTTAATTGAAATGAATTTGTAATTTCATACCATTTCCAGATTTTTAGGGTCAATATTATGGTAAATACATTTTTACGATGGTTGTAGTTTAGAAATAAAAAAATGAGTTTTCAGCTAGTCCTGTATTAGAGTGAAATCCTTTTCCTCTGTGTGTAGCATCTTGCTCTGTATATTAGAAAACAGCATCGTATTCCCCTGTTGACCTTGATCCTGTCAGTAAGGCTCATGATCCACCTCTGGTTCATAACTCACCTGTTGAGAAACACTGTGATGTGGAAAAGTCTACTGATACCTCCCCAGACATTTCACATCTGCACATCTGCATGGAAAGAATTGATGATGTATGGAAGATCAAGGAGCAAGACTGTGTGCAGGAAGAGAGGACTGTGAAATCTGTGCTCATTTGAACATTTGACATTAGATGACATTCGTATATAGCAAAACCTATGTCTAACACGGCATCTTTTACTTTAACATTTAAGAAGATCTGGTATTCTAGACGACATGCAGACGCTCACTGCTCACAGTGTCTGCATGTCCTGCATTTGATACGTTTAGGATGACTTTGAGTGATTTAACAGTTAGCAGTTTGGAGGGTTTCTCAAGGACACTTTGGGTAGCACGCCTCTTCTGGGGATCTAACCTGTGATCGTTTAATAACAGGGACGTCTTTGTGAGCGCTAGGCCACCCTGCCACCTTTCACTCCTTGTTCTGTTCATGGCTCACAAGTCCATAATCCATTTAGGTGTGGGAGGCACGGGCTTCATTACGAATGAAATGGTCCGTGCACATCGGGAGGACGAGAGGGGAGTGTCATATTAGCAGAGTGGACTTGATATTATACGCTGTCACTTTGCTGCCTTGAGATGTACTTTGACATTGACAGAAAAAGCCTTTCGTCTTCATGGTTCTGGAAGTGGTCCTACTTCATTATATGCAGCAATGACACTTGAACTACAAAATGCCAAAAGTGCAAAAGGATGGTTTTCCAACAGTCTGACTATGACCAAATGCTGTTAAATTGCCCTTTGGTTGATGCTTTCATCCAAAGTGGTGCTTAAGCATTGGTGGTAAAAGAATCCCTAACCCAGGCAGTCCACATTCACTTCAGGCATGTTTGGATGATTTATTCAAAGTTTGGTATTTTTTCCTCCTTCAGTTTGGATCAGTCGGACAAGTGAGAGGAATTCCATTCAAACAGTGCAGGTCACTAGCTCTGACAATGTAATACAAACCAACAGCAGGAAACGATGCTAAAGTGCACTCAGTTTTATGGGTATTAGAGGACACATGTTGGTATCAGGAAAGAAGAAAATGAACTGAGGGCAGTCTGACTACTTCTTCATGTGTTCTTAACCTCTTACACTCATGATTTCCTCTGAATTCCCCTTATGCCTCTTTAAATTTAGAAAAAAAAACTGAAAAATATTCCCACAGTGTACAAGAAGTATCTTATATATTCTGCTTGTTACAGCACTTATTGAAGCTACAGTATATAATGCTGACAGTGAGTTAAGTATTCACACCCAAGATACTGTTTTTATGGCTGCAGCTTTACATCAAATTGAAATATTTTAGATGTCTTGCGCATAATGTTATGCACATTCTCCTGGAATTCAGCCTGACATATTTGTATCCCTGGAAACTTGGGGATCTCCGCTAGAATTTAAAATAGAGTCTGGCAGATTTTAGTGATGTAAACACAGAGAGGGTGAGTTATGGCAAAGAGCACAGTCAGGTCCCTCATGGTTAGCTAAAGTTGCAGAGACAGGATTTCATATTTGTTTGGAGTCCTCCTTGGTGGGTCGAGCAAAGTGGAAAGCACAGTGGCTGGGTGCGATCGGCTGAAACACCTGTCAACCAAGGCACCTTAAAAATACTTCTCTGTTAACCCTTGTATCTTTTTAATGACAGTAATGTAAGTTAAAGCTTAATAAATAAGGTAAATATTAATTGCTAGTCTGAGATGGGATGCAAACTCTGATCTCCTGCATAAAAGTCACCACCCCTTCTTCCACTCTGTTACTTTTAACTACATACTCTATAGGCCACAATACTTCAGCACTGAACATTGGCATTGGACATAAGTCTTGACGGACATATTCCTCAGGATACTGGACTGGGACTTTTTAGAGGAACTACATCTTAATGCATTTTCCTGCTGGCTTCAACTTTAAACCGTGTTGGCTGCTGCTTGGTGTGAAAATCGCAGCCTTCATGCCTTAATGCCGTTGACCTACGCTGCAGCACACCTAATGAAAATAAACCCGTTTTAATTTCGCCACGCAATTTGTGACAAATTATCATAAGGTTTCACTTTTGCGAGCACGCCACTTGACGTAATTCAGTATGATTACAGTCAAAAGTCCATTATAAAAACAAATAGGTGAGATCAGTGTGGCGACACTGATAACAAGGTTCTTTTCCTCATCTCTATAATGAATGGAATAATCAGCTCAGTGAGGCTGCTGTCGAATGAACGTCAGCACTAAACCATTTCTCATCCACACTTCTTCTTCTCCCCTGATGGGCTCATTAGTGTGCTGCTGAAAGCTGCTCACCACTGTTATACAACATATTTATTATTTAACATCTTTCCCCCTATTCTTCCCTTTTTGCCTACTTACTTTGTTTGCACTGCATCCTCCCGCACACTTCACTCTCCAGCGCTGATCCATACCCTTTAGTCAGTTTTTCAGTGTGATCTCTGTTCTGCTTATTATGTGATCACACTTTGTAGCTAACCAACCCCAGAAAGCCTCATGGGTGGAGCTCTGACTGAAGCTAGAATTAAAATATCTTCATCTTTAGTGTGAAGTCATGATGTTTGTCACTTTGAGCATGTTCCTGCGTCACATCTGGATCAACATCATCAGTGTGGCTTGAGAACAGAACACATGCTCATTACAACTGCCGTCCTTTACATCTCTGGTGTAATTGATGGCACAGATGTAGTGTACGCTTTCATCATATAGACACACGGACGAGCCGGAAGTTGCACATCTGTTTAAAGAGTGTAAAACCAAGAAGACAGAGGGGAACTTTGATCCAGAAAAGGTCAGGCATTTTCTAGCCGTTCCATACTGTATATCTGGGATAAACAGTGCATTTTTTGGGGCTCTATTCCTGCACTCAGCTTTAATTTGAGGATGTTTACATTCAAATCATTTGAACCGTGTAGGAATTTTGAGGATTTTTAACGCTTTTAATGCATTGTTCCCCCAATTTTAATAGACAGAAAGCAATTGATTAATATAAACATAAAGTCCTCATGTTTAATATGTGGTTGCAAATCCATTGCAGCCAGTAACTATCTGACGTCTCCGACCTCAGCAGACACCTGGTATCTTTTGTTGCTGACGCTCTGACAGGCCTGAGCTGTGGCCATCTTCACTTCTTTCTTGTTTCAGGGGGTTTTGCCGTCACTCTGGTCTTCATGAAGTGAAGTTGAACTGTGTCCAGGTAACTGACTTTGCCAAGAACCAGACCAGAGGAAACTTGGAGGGCATCTGGCTGAATATTTCTATTTTATTTTAATGACATTGTTGGATGAAATTCAGGCAACCACTGAAGAATATGTTTTTCTTGCTAACCAATTTCCACATTCCATATTCACACAAAAACAAAAACGCTTTGCAGCTAAAAATACACTTCAGATATTTGATTGTAATGTGTATATATCAAGACAGGACTGACATTAAAATTAGCCTATTTATCACTTGCGGGAAAACAGCAAATCGGACTCAACAACAAACACCAGTGAAGCTCATCGGAGAACAGAACTTAATGCTGCATGTTCTGCCTTTTCTTGCCCATAACGACGGGTCTGTCAAGAACATGTTTGCCCTAAATAACACCAAGTCTGCCTTGTCTGTATGTTTAGGATCATTGTCCTGCTGCAGTGTCCTAAACTTCGGGGAATATGTATAAAAAAAGCCAGAGTCTGACGCTGTTCACCAAATACATGTGAACACCTCTAAATATCCTGCACTTTAACTACAGCACCGCCTTCATTCCTACATCTGTTTTAACCTTATGGTCATTACTTTACTTTCATTCCATTTCTGCATTCTTTGTTTTCTGTCATATCACTAAAAGAGTGCCTCATTTTGTCCTGAATATCGTGGAGATGTTCAGCTAATTAAGCTCACTTCACATTCTTCTGATAAAAGATGTTTCGTCTACAAATCAATGATTTAAAATACATCTCAATATTTCCCCAATGGCTTTATAGGCCCTTAAAACATTATGAATGTTTTAAGACTATTTAGTGAGCAATTTTCGTCTGGCGCTTCAGAATGCACTCAACTGAGGTAATCCCTAAAACTTGTTAGAAACAACTTCAGATACATAATTGTACACTCGCATGCTTTTACAGAGCGTGGAGGCAGGGCTGTGTTTGTTTTCATACCTACAAAATTTAGTATTTCCACTGAAAGACAAGGCCACTAGTTATTTAGGTTGATTATTCCATCAGGTTTTATTATTTAGGAGTTATTGATATTGAGGTATTTATTACTAGAATAAAAAATCATGTGAAAATAAAAAAAAAAAGAAAAACTGAAGATGACTGTCGAGACAGAAGACCACAGGTCAGAAAAGCAGGATCGTGACCAGAGTCGATAGTTAGAAACCCTCCGACCGGCAGGGAACATAGACATATGGGAGGAAAGTTAATGAGCAATTCAACAACTAGCGTCGACCTGTCCTTTACCCCACACTGCTCCAATGCAGCTGCCCAGTGTTCACCAGTATGATGCTGTGGTTGTACTGGGGAGCTCCCAGCTGTGAATGAAATTGTGTGCATGTGAAGCAGGGAACTGCTAGAACAGAGCATGCATGCACAAGTGACTTTCCCTGGATAAATAATATGGAAAAAGATTAGTGCCAGCAGAGATTGTATTTGTATTGCATAAATTTGAATTTGTCACCCTCATATTAAGCAGTTGATTTAAAAAAAAAAAAATGCCTTTGTTGAATAAATGAATTCTAAAATTGAATTTGAAGGGAAATTAAAGGCAGCGGCTTTATGCTGGCTTTGGTTACATTTAAATTAAACAACATGCCTGTATGATCTCTGTCAGAGTTTGTTGTAGGACAAAATCTAGCCAGTCGATATATAGAAACACCCCTCGGGACAAGACGTAAAGTAAGTAGTTAAAACATGTAGGAAACATTTTGATTCAACAGTGTATTTATAACTTTATTGCCTTTTAAAGTTAGATTATGTAACTTCTACTGAACACTGTGTCCACAAATGACAATTACAGGATGATGGTAAATGCTTAAACATATTGTGAGAGTAGCAGAAGTAAAGAAGAGTAGTTGAGTCAGGACACAGTGTTCACAAAATGTTCATTACAGATCAATATCTACCTAAAGTTTGCTGACATTAGCTAACACCAGAAGCTACTCGTCATACCAGACCAAGTGAGACTAAAGCCATAAACCCCCAATCAGCAAAACTGTACTGAATGAAGTAAAGGCGTGTTTTATTACCAATGGTGGAAAGTAACTAAGTACATTTACTCAAGTACTTAAGGACAATTTTTATTATTTACTTATTTCTATTTTATGCTACTTTATACTTCTGCTGCACTACATTTCAGGGGGAAATATTGTACTTTTTACTCCACTACATTTATCTGACAACTATAGTTTCTAGTTACAGATTAAGACTGTGTATATAAAGAAACACATAAGCTAATGATATACAACACGTTGTTAGTGATTAAACCAGTGGTTCCCAACCTTTTTGGCATGTGATCCTTTACCAGTGTCTAGTTGGGGCCTCTTGTCATGTTTCAGATGTCTGAGTTGTTGGAGTTCCCCAAAATGAAAACAAATGTGTTTAGGAGAACTTTTGTTTTCTTCTTTCCTCCCTCATTAATCGTCTCACAACTCCTCAGATTCATCGTGTGACCCTTTGGAGGGGCCCGACCCCTGGGTTGGGAACCATTGGACTAAACTACCTAACTGTATAACATTGTTAAATCTGGCTCCACTTCAACCAGCTACCTTAGAAAAAGGCTACATGCATTAGTACTAACAAGCTAATAATGTCACGTATAACAGGGGACATTTGTTTCTGCGGAGTGAGTACTTTTACTTTTGATACTGTAAGTACATTTTGCTGCTAATATTTCTTAATACTGTACTTTGTATTTTGAATGAGGGACTTGTAACGTAGTATGTTAAGATTGTTGTATTGGTCCTTTTACTTAAGTAAAGGATCTGAATACTTCTTCCACCGTTTATTGCTCGTGAGTTCAACCTTTTATTTGTAAGAGGAAGCGTTATTTCTTCCTTCGAAATGTACATAGTCTCGCTTTAACATGAGCACAGCAAAAAGTTAAAAACTTATGAATAGCAGTTCAAAGAGCAAACTAATAATTTGAGTGATTCAGTTCTTATTGAAGTGAAATGGAAATACATGCACAATGTTGTCTATTGTGTCAAACCTGACAAATTGAAACAAACAGGTGTCAGCAGTTAAAACAGACTGTGACTAACAATGTGAAAAATAAACACTGCTTGAATAAGCTCTGTTTTAAACTTTACATGGATAGATATCTATCACCTTCTTCACCTTACATTATGCTTGATTTCTTGCTTTTCCAGCGAACAAAAATGTAAAATGTTGCTTTCTTAGAAAGGACTCACCTCTGATAAAAACTTCGATACTAGTTTTTGGCTGCAGTGTCTTCTTCAGCACACCGGAACAAACACTGAAAGCAATAATTCAATTTGGAGGAAACATCTGATTTTTATATTGCCTCTTTAGGAGTTCAGCACTCTTGCCTACTCTGGGGACATACAGTACTCTTTAGCATATGGTTACCTAATAAAAACGTACAAGTCGCTGCAGAGCCAGCTGCGTTTCTTGCTTTTCTCGTTTGTGAGGTAATGTTGCCAGTTGGTAATTATTGATGTCAAGAGCAGGAGAGGAAAGCTTTATTGCCTGAAATGACATCAAGATCCCCTGGCAGCACATTTAGGGTTGACTGCTCCTGAAGTGTTTTGAAGGTGTTGATGCTAAAAAGTAAAAATGTTCTGACACGGTGGCTTCTGTGTGGTTTGACGTACGTTTGTGTTCCTGCAGTGGATGCTGTATAACTGTTGTTATATTCAAGAATTGTGTGACTGATCGTATAAAATCTTACAATCACCTGTAAAATACTCACATGATAACTATTTATGTATGACCTTGGGTTGGCCAGTGGTTGCTTATTAGTGTGCCGGTTAGTCCTGGAGAAGAAAATGGGAAGTGAAAAGAAAAGTGACTAAAGCAGTAAAAGTTGCAGAGACAGAAGTTTATCAGTTTAATGAATAAAGGTTTGTTTGCTACTAAATTATCCATGTGCATGAATGAAGAAAAGTAGGTCCATGTTTTACCCGTCTTCCTGTTTTCATGCAGAGTACCCAGGGCCACATGTTCAACTAAGCATGCTAGAGGCAGCTCGGTGAGTTTGTCCTGACTGAATGTGACGTTAAAGCTGTAATCCTAAAGGTTTCAGTGGTAACAGCAAGTGTGGTTTATTACTACAGGTCCCAGAATGTATGGGGCAGCAGTCATCAGCAATATAAGTTGCTTAGGGCCCCCTGGTCTCTGGGGGCCCCCTAGAAAAGATTTGTCTTTTTTATGAACACGGGAAAATAACGAAATAAAAATTGAACTTCCTAAACAAAAACTGACAACATTTCGTGCCATTTTTGCCAACAAATAGTGACAAAACAATAAGCTCAGATGGATGAAATGGACAGTTTAGGTAGGCTAAGTAAGTAATTTACTGTCCCCTACGAAACAAGCACTCCCAGGATTTTGTGGTTAAAAAAAATCACATTTTGCGGTTGTATTAAATATGATAAGTTAAACAAAATTAATAAACGAGACAAGAACGAAAGTCAACACAAACTGGGATAAGAGTCTTCACAAGTTATTTTTCAAGAGTTTGCGTCATATCTTTTTGGTCGTGTCACATCCTTTCTACACTCGGACATCTTACACCTGAAGACGGGTGAGATTCATGCCTTTCCAATGAGAACATTAAACTAAAATATGCATCAAACTTTAACCAGATTAAGCAAAAGGCCCTGAGAAGGACCATTCATAGGATTAAGGGGGTGATAGACAAATACTGTATTTACTGTAGTCTGTTTAAAGATAGTGTTGCTGCTAATAGGTCCCACTTACACGCTTATTTGCACATTATGTGTGCTTAAACTAATATTTACAATACACAAGTTGAAGTGGCAACACGTTACAATGAGGGGGGCCCCCAAAAACCAAATCCTGCTTAGGACCCCCGAAAGTCTAGGGCCGGCACTGGCAGTCATTTTTCTCAGAAATACTCAGGTTTTAAAGAAGAAGCCAGTCTGTTGTTGCAACTGTGATCTGGTTTCACGCTGCACAGTAGTACTTTTCCACACGATACGAGCAGGTCAAGGTAAAGTTAGTTACCCTGCTGAGAAGCTGGACTGTTGTCTCATTTTGTAGATGCATTTTGGTTGGACAATCACGATTATCGGCAACCTCACTGACCAAACATATAGCGTTTTCCTGTGACTGCTTCACAAGAAAAGCCACCCCGTGTTTTGCCAGCGATCTTCACAATTTATGCACTTTGCAACGAAAGCTTAATGGATCCAATTTGGTGTTTTGGTTATGTTTAATAGAAATTGTAATATACCGTGTAAAAAGAAACTCTCCAACCTCGCATTCTGCACTCAGTAGCCTGTGAGACTATAAATAGACAGTCTCATTCAACTCAACACAGGCTGATAATATGGAGATAGAGGATAGTTTTCCTGATGGCAACAAAATACAATACATTTCACTGAATGAGGAATATGACTCTGTTTGAATGTTAAAGTGTAGTTTATTCAATCATTTCATACTTACCTCAAATGTGCTGTCCTCTATTCATGGTCAGTTAGCTGCGGTTCACTAGTTAATAATAGAAATACAGTTTAATGTTTCCCTCATACACAACCTCATAGATAAATCCGGTAATCGGTTCAGCACCGTTTGGTGGAGGTTATATTTTCACCTGAATGTATTATATGTTTTATATGAAATATTGTTGTGATAATGCTTTCTGTTCAGACTGCACTCTCTCGCTCTCTCTCTGTGTGAGAGAGAGAGAGAGAGAGAGAGAGAGAGAGAGAGAGAGAGAGAGAGAGAGAGAGAGAGAGAGAGAGAGAGAGAGAGAGAGAGAGGTGTCATTGTGTGTGTGTGAGATGACAACTGACTCAGCTGGAGAGGGCAGACAATGACAATGGTGATATTCAGTAATACTCATGGCAACTGGGGCCTTAATTTAGACATGCTGCAGTTACCAAGTACAAGGCTATTTTGTTTCTCGCGTTGGCGGTCTATGCTTAATTTTTTTTTATACGTTTGCCAGATTTATCTTCTGCATGTGAATGTCATTTACACTACCTTAACCAATTTTTTTTTTTTTTAGTTTAAAAACCTTCCACAAACATCGTATTTCAAACCCTGATCTGTAGCAAAGTACAAATCTGTTTCAGCGTTTGTTAATTACCTTTTAGGTTGTGGGGGAAAAAAACCATTTTGCATGACCTTACTTATAACTTCCTTAAAGGCAAATTAAAAAGGAAAATTATTTGATTTGTGTCCTGAAAATAACAAGGCCCTCTCTCTCTTTTTTTTTTTTTTATTGGCATCATCTCGGTAATGAATGGAATAATTAGGTCTGTGAGGCTACTGTCGAATGAACGTCAGCATTAAACCATTTCTCATCTTGACTTCCTCTCCCCAGATGGCCTCATTGATTTATCCATTTCCACGCATCCTTGCTGTGCATCTGAAATATGCCGCTGCAAACACATCATGAAAACAGCCCCCGAATTGCCAAGGGCATATGGGTCTTTTAGCTTTTATGCCTCACACTTCTTTCTGGACACATCCGTCTCATCACCTGCCCACTGCGATGGCCAGATATGATTATAATCACACCACAGGCCTGCCTTGAAAAGCCTGAACACGCCACAACCTCGTTTGGCAGCCCGTCTTCTGCTTTTTTTTTTCCTGCCAGTTTCTGGTTACAGCTCAAGCCTGCAGTGAGAGCAGAAACTGATGCTGCAGTACATTGGTACCACTGCAGGGGAGGCTTCTCATATTCAGCTTCATTTTCAAAGGGTTGTTGGAAAGGCTAGTGACAAGTTGGCACTTTGATGGCATGCCCTGTGCTACATGGACGAAGCAGAAATATGTTGCCTGTTGTGATCTCTAATCATTATTGTAGCCAGCGGTCGGGAGCCTACACACCATCCAGACTTAGAGACAGACAGTTTCTCAACAAGCCATGCTGAAATAAAAGAAAATGTAAAATACTCCTTCAGAGACAAAAGTCCTGTATTCAGTAAGTACACAAGTAAAAGTACAGCAACAAAATGTGCTTAAAAGTTAAAGTATTCACTATGAAAAATGGCCCCTTTCAGCGTGCAGTGATTGTAGCTGTGCAGGTGGTATAAACCTAACCCTGCTTTCACGCCAAACCCAGTGCAACATTGCGCAGAGTGAGTTAATTATTTTCAATGGAGAGTGCAGCTGCGCCTTCCCAGCCAGCTTTACGAGTCACAGCGACACACATTGCCCTGATTTGTCTGTCTGGTTATGCAGCCAAAGTTTAAAATCATCTGTGACCAGGTCCTTCAAAGTCCTCTCCACCCTGCCCTCTCTAGGAATCTGGTGGAGAAATACTAAATAATAATTATTTATTTATCCGTCTAAACGTAGTCAAATTGAAATATATTTATTCTGAAAATACCGGGATAAAAATACTAAAGTACAAATAAAAAATATGACTGAAGTTTTATTTTTCCAAGTTCCAATGTGTTTAATGTGTTTTATTTGGTTATTTTCACTGTTTTTATCTTATTTTATTGTATTTTGGGGTATTTTATTCTATTTTATTTTAATTGGGGTGCTGATTTGTTTTAATTCAGCTTTTCCTTTGTAAGGCACTATCAAGGGTGCTATATAAATAAGGTTTATTTTATTATAATTTCCGAATTCTACCTATAAGCACATGACTTAAATAAATGTCTTTTTACTTTCCATCCCTGCATATACATTTTATTACAAGATGCAAAGAGTTCAAAATGCAGTGCAGCAAAAACGAACGTCAGGCGACATTTTCAGTATGCAGATTTAATCGTTTACGCTTTTGCATAGAATTCAATCTGCTGCGACTCTCGCACCTAGAAAGACTAAGCTTGGACATCAAATGAGACATGCTGAGCTTCATTCAGACCTTTAAAGGCTATAATACACAGGGAGTGTTTTGTAGCAGTATGGCTTGGTAATATTGCCCACAGCAGGGACAGAATTTGCAAATGGGTCAAAAACAGTGTGACTGCCAAGAAAGTGCCATCAGTCCAGACCGTCGGTTGTTGCACCACAGGTTTCTATTTCTGCTATGATTCTGCCGAAGGGGAGGGAGCGTGATGTGTTGTGAACTGAGCAGAGTACCACAATGAGCTATTAAAAAGCATACGTTAAAAAATGGGTTGCTTGTGACTGCAGCTGTAGTCAAACACCACACTACTACGTGGAATGCAAATGGACAGTTTGAGAGTGTCGATCTGCTATAAAGGGGGTTCAAGACCAAAATATGCAATAAACAGTAAAAACCTGCATGTCATCAGGATCGACAGAGCTGTAGATCTATGAAACTCCTTAACCTCCAACTATTGTAATGAGTGCACAGACTTTCTACTAAATAGAAGTTTGAGAAAATAAAAGCTTCTTAATAAAATTTAATAAAAATTATTTTGAAATGATCTCTTATGGAAATAAAGCAGATACCCTATTGATTTAACACAAGAAATGTATGGTAACATGAAATATGTTATTTCTATTTAAATATATGCCTCAACTGTACTACACAGTAGTGCTAAAAAAGTCAAAATTAACAATTGTGATAATTGATTAATTGTGTAGGTCAATTACTGACAACCATTCATCAATTAGATACCAGCTTGTCAAATATGAGGATATTGTTGCTTTTCTGTATTTTATATCCATGTGAATTAAATATATTTTAGTTTTGGGCTGCAAAACAAGCAATTGAAGACAAATGAAGACATCACCTTGGCATCTGAGGAATTGTAAAGCTGGATTATTGGTTGTGCATTAAGGGGTTGAGGTGTAGGTTTGGACCATACACATGTAGACACCAAAAACATGGGCACTATTACGGCTATGGAGATACCACATGGGGACTGTAAGAACTGTGACTGGTCAACTGTGCTGCTTGTGTTTTCAGATACTGATGGATATTGTTGAGCATGAAGACAACACTAAGGAAGTTGAAGAAGAGTTAGACACATCTATCAAAGTCATCTCCACTGCAAACTTTCTGCTAACCCCAATCACCTCTATCACAGTGAATGACAGAAGGTGAACATGGTGATAACACGTCAGCAGTTTATTCAGTAATGAGACAAGGTGGACCTTTCTACCGTTACTGTGGGGGAATATAATTAAAGCCGATTACAGCCAGGTCACATACAATACATCCGTCTAGTGTTGTGTGGTGCTGTCTACGAGAGAAATCTGGCGCTGAACTATAAAACCCTGTGCTGTAGGTATCTACATCATAACCGCCGTTAACCTCTCACATCAAGTTTAAAACCAGCTTACGGCTGGCCCGTAAAAGTGGATGATACAAACCACTAGTTGAGGAGCCCCCTACTCGTGTCTTGATAGCCTTTCTTTTTTTTCCCGTTGCGTCATTGTATACAGAGCAGGAAAACAGCATGGCAGGCTGTAGAGTTTTACAAACGTATAGTCTTTACTCAAAATTAAATAGTAAATGAAATAGAGAAGGGTGATGGAAAAGGAGGGCAGTGCAGCACGACACATATCGTGTCTCTCCACCCTCTGTTGCTGAACAGTGCTCCGATGCTCTCATGCCCAGTGCTGACTGCTAGCGAAGTCGGCTAAACTACTCGTAAACCAGACGCTGGTAGTGCTTCCTATATACTGCCGTAGTGCGATTACCACTTCAGCTGAGAGGTGGTCTGTAGTGCAACATGGCTGCTCTGCAGGTACACCGGACTGTTGTGTAACTGGACTGGAGGCCATGAATAATGAAGTATTTCTCATAATTCTGGGTAAGGTGTATTGATGAAAGGACTGCAGTTGAAAATTAGCCAGCTGGCTAACACTGGCACATTTACAGAAATGTTTATTAATGTGCGTCCTTATAAATAAATAAATAAATAAATAAATAAATAAATAAATAAATGAAATATAAAAAACATCAGTAATGATGTTTCATATTTTTTAAAATGCAAAAATATGCTTGGATAAGGAAAACCATAAACATTTTGCATGCAGACAAATCTGAGTGAAAGTAGGCAGGCAGACAGACATGTTGAAGGTATCAGAAACACAGAGCAGAGTGTTGTGCTGCAGCTGGACTTGTGACATTATCACGTCACTGTATCTTCCTTTCCCAGCAAGTCTTTATGTACTGTGGCCTTGAATGCTGTTCCACCGTGTGATTCAGCTCATTTGTTGGTTAATTTTTTCTTTCTCTCTCCCTCTTTCCTTCTCCGCCTCCCCCTCTAATTCCTCTCGCCATGTGTCTCTGCAAGACTATGTATCAGCAGGCAGACACACAGAAACGAACAACATCCCAGGAGCTGGCATTAATTTGAATGCATTAACACCTCTTAATCAGCCCATGGTAAGATTTTTCTACCGTTTCATGACCAACCCAGCAGGAGCCAGCCCCATATCCTCTCATGACATCAGCGTCGCAAATATTTTAAGGGCAAGGCAGCTTCTTGAGTCACTGAGAAGGGATACAGGGTGGAAGCGGAGGCGGGGACACAGGAGAGATATTCTCGGGAAGGATTCGATCCAAAGCAGGCAGGGGCACGTTAGTTTCAAAGCAAAGAGGTGGGAATCAATATGCCATCTTTTTTGGCACACACTGTAATTCAGGGGTGTTGGGAGAGGGATAAGGCTAGGTTGCACTTTCACAACCCTCTGGGAAAGCCTGTTGTGGAGACCTGAATAAGGACTGTTCTGCCTTCCCCCAGCAACTGCAGCCAGTTTGCCCTTGAGCAAGGCAGTTATCTACCAGCTGCTGCAGAGCTGCTCTGTGGATGCGCTGCTGGACCACCGCCAGGCGACGAATACAAACCTCAGACTTTACACCCCCTCTGGTGTCACTGTAAAAAAAACAAAAAAATGTTTCTTTGTGTTCTTTCTTGTTAAATCTGCACTTGGCAAGAATGTTACGAATACACTTGTTTTAACACAGAATGAGGCAGCGACAGACAAAAGCTTCCCATGCCAAAGTAAAGACATCCCATACATTCAGCCTGACTGCCCACATGAAGCTCTGTTGTTTGGTATGGTCACGTTCATATTCATAGGAAGTGATGAATTGAAATTTAAGAATGGAATCCAAACTGTCAGCTAAACTGCTGCAGAAGATCACGCTGTGCAGAGACAACTAGTGTGACCAGCTATAGATCTTTTTACTCTCTTGCCCTTTGGTACACAGTAAGTGCTTGTGAGCATGCTGTGTGCAGTTTACTGGCATTACATTAAATCTCCTTTAAATCTGAATTCCATACGTTTCCAAGTTTTTTATTTAGAACTTTTTTAATATAAAAATACTGTAAATACAGGTCAAACCACATACATATATCATATAAATGGAAAAAAAAGGTTGCCAAAGTACCAATAAATGTCCATGCATGCTAAGATATGCTGTATCTCCCGTGTCTATAGCGGCCGTAATGTAAATGTCAAAGGCTGAAATTGTCCAGTTAGTCTGATTTACAAAAAATAACTTAAGGGGTTTAAGTTCAAATCAAGTTCAGATAAACTATACATATAATCACCCTCAGAGGGCCACATAAATCAACGTACAATATTAAGTTGCAGCTGAGTCTTTCTGATAAAATCAGTAAAAGGTCCCCAGATCTTATCAAATATACAGCAGGAGACAGATGAGGAGCACGGCCCTCTAAATAAAGACAGGAAAACATATCTCTGAGCCACAAAAGAGAGGTTGAAACTTCCAAGTTTAAAGACGTGATGGAGCATTGTTGTTGATATGCCAACAAGTCCTCATACCTACATGATAAAATAGGTTGTTTGTCCTTGCCTTCCAAAATGACCCGTATGAGTGTTTTCCGATCGGGCGCTTTATAGGCAGGACAGCATCGTTTGTCAGTGGCTTCCAAAACCGTTTTAGAAAATACAACAAAAAAAACTGATTCATTTGAGCATTTTCTGATCTGCGGCCCCTGTGGGTAAGGTTTGGTTCTCTTTCACATACACTAATAACAACCTCTAGTTATGATACTGACAGTGTACATGTGTTGTGATCTGTAAGTAATTAAAAGTCGGCTTCAGGCTTCAAGGAGAAATCTGCAAATGTAATGAGAGTTTTTAAAAGATACTTAAGAAAGCAAATAGGAAAAATCATGCTGTAGTGGCCTCTGAGCTATACATGCTACTGTCCTTGGAGAACAAATCCTCCTGGAAACATCTCTTCTCTTGCAGTATCTTTCCTCTAAAACCTTCCTACTGTCTCAGTATAAGCAAACCCTAAGAGGAGTAGACTTCCCACTCTCCTGAGAAAAGATAAAACACTGAACAGAAGTTTGTAAGTGTCTTAAGGTTGTGCAGCTTGTTCTTTAGAAACAGAGTATGATCCTTCCCACGTTTCCGTGAGTGTCGGAGTTTTGTTTTTTTTACATACTGCACAAACAAGGTTTTGGATGCAAGTGTCCCCGAGATGCTGTAAAAATTCCAAAAATAAGCTTGAGGAGGCAAAACAACTCCCAACAGAGAAACCGCTCAAAAATTAATTTCTCATCCAGAGTGTGAGTTTAACGGCTTGAAAATAATTCAGGCTTTGACCAAAAAAAAAAAAAGGCACCTGTAACAACTGTCAGTATGAAGACTTTAAATAGTCTCCATGATTTATGGAGTGCTTCTTCTACATGTTTAATCCAATTATTCTGGCTGCATGGCAAACACACTTCTTGTAGATATAAAGTAGGCTATGTCTCAAAATAATAATAGTACCACTTGTCTAGCGTCAATCAGACCCACTGTCCCCAAAACCCAGATCAAACTAGATTATTCTTTGTTCTGTTTTGAAAGGAGACCAGCGTGAGCACATTAGACAGCAGGTAGCCTCAAACAGCCCATGCTGGCTGCAAGATGGTCTCTTCAATTTTACCATTAAGAGGCACAGACACTGTGAGTCAGCCTGGCTCTGTTTTTACTGTCTGCTCGTCCTGCTACTGCTGTGGTCGGGGCCCCTAAAATATTTTCTCAACTGCCTCAAAATCAATGATTCTCATGCAAGTTGACTGTGGTAGTTTCTCCTTTTTGGGGGGGGGGAATAACCTACTTTCAGAGAAGTGTGGATATGGTCTTCCCACCCATACAGACTATGCACCATTTTACGCAGGTTTATTGTTTCCATTTTATGGCAGTATGAAATAGGCTATCGATTTAACTTGTCCTATTTCAACTTTGGCCAAGATTGGATTTTTAAACGAGCTGGGCTGGGCATCTCCGGCCGACCCGCCTGGGAGCAGAGGATCACAGGGACTGTGGGACTCGCAGGTCGGAGTGCGCAAAGCAACGCAGTTTCCAGACGGTGCGCAGGTGGAGGCGGAGAGGAGAGGAAGCAGCCGCTCAGGACGGACGGATGAAACGGCCAGGGATGTTCAATACGCTTAAGATTTATTCCACCTAAGGAACGAACTGTTTTTTCTCCCCCCTCCTCGGTGTTGCATTGATTTGGAACCGCTGGCTTGATTTGGCGCAGCTGTAACCCATTTTTCCTCCATGACAAAAGTTTGACTGTTAAAAAATGATGCTCTGCTCCGCTCCTGTTTTTTCATGCAATGCTGTGGATTCCGGCGTCAGCGTAAGTGGCCAGCCATCACTTGAGAAATAGCTGCGATTCTTTCGGTCTTAATTTCGGTGCCAATTTCAACAAACAGAGGGCTTTTATTCTCGCACATCATCACTCGCCCGGGATTGCATCCGTTTTAATTAATGTCGCACTCCATAATGGACTTCCTCGGACTGTACTTCTTACAGCTGGCTCTTATTGGTAAGTTGAACAACACTTCGAATGTAATTCAGTGTAGTTGAACTTGAACAAAATGAATGCGTTGTTCTGCGGATGGTCGCTGCAGCTCGTATTAGACCTGTTTTCAGTCTGAGCGTCATGCTCATTAGTGCAAGTGTTTCTTAACGAGTCCTTACTCGCTTGCTTTTTGTCAAAGTTGCATGACGAGATCTTTCTTTTCCTGCGAGATCAGCCAGTTGTGATAATGTGAACGGATGCACTACAGGGTCCCGGGCAGAGCAGGGAGACTGATTTTCAAAGGACCACACAGAAAGACCGCAAAATATTATCTGATGGGTGACTGACAGTAATGAAGCGGCGGGACTCGCCAGATTTTCTCCACTCAAGAGATGCTTGCATGTCTTTTCTCAGCAGTAGAGCAATTTGTGTGTTACCCAGCAGGCAGCAGCCCCGTATACACCCTGTGTATGCAAATTATGTGAGAATAGAGTCTAAAAAACTGTTTTTTGCCACCACAGCCGCCGCCGCTGCTGCTGGTCCCCCGTTTGACTGCGAAAATGCCAATGCAGACAAGTGTGTGTCAAAGTGTTTGTGTGTATGCGCGTGTACCAGTCTGTGTGGTTAGTTGTGCGCGTGCTTGCATGTGGCGTGCGTGCTTGTGCACCTGCCTTTGCAGGTGAATTGTGTTGTCTGTATGTGTATGCTGGGGGCAGAGCGGAGTGGCAGCCGGTGCGTGCGGTGTTTGTTACGTGTGTGTGTGTGTGAGCGCCGCATTTGTGCATGTGTTTGTGTGTAAGAAGCATAAAACTGCCCAAACAAAGTGGTGTGAAGGATCACATCAAACACTGAATTCATGAGCTAGACCACCAGCACTGCATGCACACCAACACACAAACATATGCACGCACACACACTACACACACACACACACACACACACACACACACACACACACACACACACACCTATTAATCATGTTAGGCTACCTGTACACCCCTCATTGTGCCAGCTGGTGCAAGTCATTTCTAATGTCAGTGCTTTTTTCTGCTGGTCTAATTTAAAATTCATCTGTGGTACAAACTCAGACTTTTTCTGATCCTGCTGCACTCTTTTCTGCAAAATTCCCCCACCATGCAGAGAAAAAAACCTTCCTGCAGAGCGAATGCGGGCTGGAAACAGGACGTACGGGCGGAAGGATTTGTATTTGTGAGATTTATAGCATCGATGATGACAGCTCTACATCTCGGACTCCATTTCCCTTTGCTGCAGCTGTGATTTCAGCCACTCACGAGGCACACTGAAAGTAGCCTTGCATGCTGGGAGTATGCTGGAAATTCTGGGGCTCCCAGACAAGATGTTCCGCTACCTCGAACCCTGAACACACAGCACTCCTGTCCTGTTCGCCACACTTTCCCCAAAGGAAGTGATGCTAGTGTTCCCTCACATTTCACATCATATGTAAAACGTGTCACCATGCTGTGCTGTCACTCAAGACATGAGCCAGGTGGGTAAGTGAAAGCAGGATGTGAGGAGGGGGCAGTCAGTCCTAGTATTTTCTCCACAGATATTCTCACCTTGTCAAATAGATGTGTCAAAATGGCAGAGAGTCTCTCACCCAGGGCCTCATGATCCCGTCCCATCAGTCTCACAGAGAGGCAGACGCAGAGAGAAGGAGGGGAGGGGGGATCAAAGAAACTGAAGCAGCTTTAGCCTGAAGGTTAGAGAGGGGAAGAGACAGGTGGTCGGTTTGAATCCACAGGGGGGGAATCAAAGTGGGAGGAGCAAACGAGTCTTAAAGTGCTGTCAGAAATGTTGGGGGTTGAGTGCACCTGAACGATTCTTGGGGAAAAAGTGATAAATACAAATGGGAAGTTTGGAATTTGCTACTAAATCGGAGCTGCCAAGATGTGACGATAAGGCGCAGGACTGCACGTACGCCAAGTCAACTCATGTAAGATTGATATGATTTATTATTGTACTTTCATGTTTGGCATTTAGTGTAAATATTTGTCACTGCATTTTGCTTAAAATTTTTAGTGATGCATTTTCTGTGTTGTCTCATTTGTCATGCAAAGCAGCGCAGCACCACTTGAATCTTAAGTAAAACATCAAACACCATAAAAAACACTTTGATTAACGGGTTGCATTTTGTTATTATGTCCAACTAAGAGCACTTGAATGTGTGAAAAGTAATATTTACAATTGAAATTGGAGCTTTCATGGAGCAATTGTAGGCAGCATCAGTTCCTTCACCAAAGAGTCCTTGAGCACGCTTACCAACAGCACTCACTCCCAGGTGTTTGTGTGTGTATAGACTGGCTTAGCTATACTTTTGAGGACCAGCACTTGACAGCTCACTCTCCTTATGAGAAACTTTCAGTTTAAAAGGACGTATTGGTTGTTATGTCTGTGTTTGCATGCAGCTCTCTTCCCTGAGCTCCTGCTGCAAATGAAAAGATGCTCCTCTACAACTTTTGAAGCCTAACAAGGCTTTAAAAATGCCCGTGGTGTCTGGGGCTGCAATAATATCCGTCCAATCTAATGTGTCTTTCGGATGAAGCGAGGTGTATGAAGTAGATGTAGCCTATGCAAGATTAGCATGCTGTGTTTTTGCATGTCGTTAACTTGCGCATTGTGCATTGAAAAAGGGAGGAAAAAAAACAAGCCCCTATTTACTTCACAATTAAATTAGCATATTTGCTGCTCAGTCTTGTGATGCGTCAGTGATTATCTGCCCGCACCGCTCTGAACATTTTGCAATCATTACTGTGATTAGTTGTCCAGGTTCATCTGCATATTATTCTTCTCTAAGTGGTAGGCAGTAAATTAACAAACCCTACCTTGCCATTTGTGACATGGCGGAGGATTTGTGCTGTTTCACATAGGGTGAATTGTATAGTATACATGGCAGTAATTGGCTGGCAAGAAGTAATAATCATAAACATAAACGGCTCACTACTTGAGGGTGGTGTATATTTTTCCCAGCACGAGTTTATGGTGCTTGGTTCCTCACAGGGGCAGCAGTCGTAGAGGGAAGGTGTGAACAATTTGAAGATGTGTTAAACTGCAGGGGCCCTTCAGAAAGGCAAACTGGTGTGGCTGTAGATTAGATTCATCAGGGTGGGGGGCCAGTATCACGTCCTATAAAGAGTGAGCCTCTTTGCCATTTGTGACATGGCGGAGGATTTGTGCTGTTTCACATAGGGTGAATTGTATAGTATACATGGCAGTAATTGGCTGGCAAGAAGTAATAATCATAAACATAAACGGCTCACTACTTGAGGGTGGCAAGAAGTAATGAGTGAGCCTCTTTATAGGCACACTGAAAAAGGCATCCACTGCTGATTTTATATCTGCTTGTTTTGGCAAACAGCTGATTATGTGTAATCTGTTTCAAAATGGTAGCTGTCATCAGTTACATTCACTGGGAAAAAAGAGCACGATGATCAAATTGCAGATGCTAAAATTAAGTAATTACTTGTTGAATTGTGAAAAAAAATGTTCAGAGAGGAAACATTTAATTTTGATTATAAAATCATTGGATGTGATATGATGATAAAAAGCAAAACAAACAAGTGAGAAGAAGATATAAAGAAATGACTGTTGTTGTTCAGTTTATTTACACACTCATTTTATACTGTTAATCGTGGTTTGATTGTTGATAATGTCAGAAAAGCATTTCAACAAAAGCAAATCACTAATTGGGACTGAAGAGCCATTTTGATTTCATATTTTGAGGACTCTAGAGCAAAGTTACCAAAAGTAATTACAGTGTTGAGACTACAGCACTGAGAGTAAGCTGACTGCTGATTACTATTCCTCACTAGGTACTTATTTACTGATTAACTTTCCAGTCCAGTTGAATAGATTTTTAAAGTAGTCCTTCCGCACTTGGCATTATTATTCAATGCAGTAGAATGATCTCATCTTTAGAAGAAAAGAACAGCTTCCGATACTCTTAACACTGCTGGAAATCACAAGTTTAATGTTCACTAAATTCTTGAGTTTTGTTTTTTATGCAGTGTTGTGATTTTTGCTCGGTTTGTCCACATTTTCTCTGCATGAAGTGATGTGCGATCTCTTACATTTTCTTTCCAGTGTTGACATCTGCACGACTTTGTTGCATGTAGATATGAGCTTTACATGTATTTTGGAAGACTAATAGCAATTAAGGATTTTCCATTTGAGAAAAAGTTCTGGTGAATTGAGGCTAATGTCTGTGTAAAGAAACTGGTCTGTCTGCCTCCTCTGAAATGGATTTCTGTCTGTATGGTTATTGAATGTCAGTGCCAGATGGTGGCCTTAAGAATCAAAGCTTTACGCTGATTATGGGGGACTAACATTGTTGATTCATCCCGATCCTTGTGCCAGTACTGACCCTTTTTAGTGGTCTTGTATCGGCCATGGTGTGACTGATCCACATTAAATAGTTTTTGTCAATATCATTATGAAATTCAGTGTTTTCGCTTTCAGTAATATGCATTCAGCCACGGTGGGCCACCAACTGAGTTTTTGGAGCCACAGCAATCCCTGGTTGCATGATTCCAATGAGTTCCATGCAGTGAGGTATACAGATTTTACATTTGGGAAAAAGATAGCACCGGTATCAGATTGGTGTTCGCTATCGGCAGATACCCTATCGGTATCAGATTCGGTATCAGGAGAGAAAAAGTTGGATCGGTGCATCTCTTGGTGGTGGTTTTGATAGTCGAAAAATATCAAGACTTGACTACTTATGGACAGGAACAGGACAAATGCACAACCAAAAATCAAAATGAGCCCAGCAATGCAGGATAGGATACTTCTCAAGTAGTAGTGTTTTTTCATGGTTTATTTTTCTTAAAGCTGTATTAGTGGATTTTTGGCCACCAGGGGGCAGAAAAACTCCGAACATGCTGGAAGAAACAGCCCTGACACATTATTTACCTGGTAAAATAGTTATGGCTAACATGTTGGCAAAGCCAATATTCACTCTGTTTTTAGCCCTGTGTTCTGTTTCCAACAACTCCTGCTACAAATATCTGCGTTTTAGCTGCTACATGTTCCAACATCTAGTTGCTAACTTTGTGTTTGTTTGCTAAAAACAACTGCATCCTGCTGCAGAAAACTGGGTTCATTAGAGCACTGAGACTGAACTCTACAGTAAATGTGGTGTACAACAAAAATAAGCTGAAAGAGGATAAAAAGTTCTATAGAAAAAGCAGCAGTTTTTTTCATGTGAGTTTGTTTGTCACTCTGAACCCACGAAGCCATTTGAATTGCTGTTAATTTAAGAGTATTAATTAGTCTTTGAAGTAAATGTCCAAGGTTTGATGTGGGAGATATAATTATGTATTTGAGAGTTTCACAGCACTGATATTACAGTGCAGAGGGACAGTGACAGACACTCTACAGATCATAACATGAACATTTCACTCTACACAAATAGCCTCCTAATTAACAACCCCACACACAAACTCACACACATAGAAAGCCCTCCCGTGTATTCAAACCAAACGCCTTCTGTCGCTCTCAGCAGTTATTCAGCCTCATCACTATGCTTTGTATGGGAATGAATAATTTGCTACTTGCATGTTTGGTAACCTTGAATTGTGACAGATAATATTATGGGTTTTTGCAAGTATGCGCTTTATGCATTTATTCTGACAAATCTGAAGCCCACCCCCTCACCGCCACCCCCTGAAACATGTATAATTCATACTCACCCTTCTCTCTCACCGGGTCTCCATAGCTGGTGCAGTGTTGAACAGTTTCTTGATTTCTCTTATAGTGGATACTTCTCTTAGCCTTCAAGTTTCTCTCTGACAGAGAGAAGCAAGAGAATAGTGTCGGAGAATTACAGGAGCAAACATAGCGGGAAGAGGAGGATGTGAATGTGAATGCGAATAAGCCGTGTGTGACAGCGAGAGAGGGGATTTATTTTTCCATGAGGCTGGAGCTGTCGTTGGGCATCTAACAGAGAGGAGATATGTATCCTCTGTAGAGCGTTGCTCTTTAGATCCCTGGTGCGTCGGCTCAGTTTCGAGACTCAACTTTACTGTGCTGCCCCTTTCATTTATGCTTTCCTGATTATTGTTTATGCAAAACACCTGTTGCTATATGTCCCAAAAGTACTGATGCCTTGCAATCTGCACCCAGGCTCCTCACATTTGCAGATATCATTTTTGACACTCAATCCATCTTGTCTGATTTATTTATTGATTTAATTTGTCAACTGTCTTCTCACTGAGATAATGTTTTTTGGCAAAAAAAACTGTTCTTAGAAACACAGCCTTTCTAACAGTCGTTATGACTCAACAAAAGAGTTGAAACAT
Organism: Macquaria ambigua; assembly: GCA_008360985.2. Classification (NCBI taxonomy): domain Eukaryota; kingdom Metazoa; phylum Chordata; class Actinopteri; order Centrarchiformes; family Percichthyidae; genus Macquaria; species Macquaria ambigua. Next base: position 48,927 of record VMKM01001867.1, read on the forward strand.
AAAGTCGGATAGCTGCGGGTGTGTTTCATTGGTGACTAGCTGACATTTATAGCCGGTTGTTCTTTGCTGTCTTACTGGCTTTCTCACTGCTCTGTTATCTTTGCCAGGACAAGTAATACTGTATGTAGAGCAGATGGAAGTAATTACAGGCCATCGGCAGTGAAGAAAAGAGCAAAATGGAGGCCTAAGATGGAGATAAACATTCCCTGGAATAGAGGGAATCAAACTGCAGCACTGATGCTGGTAGGGAGGATTTTGTGGGGTGAAACCAAAGTGACAGTGCTCCTTATTATGTTAAAACCCTGTCATTTTCACTGGCTTTTGTTGAGGGACGATTATGCCACAGAGACAATTACCCTGCCCTTGCCGTGCTGAAAGGATATGGCATTTACTGCCACTGTATTCCATCACCAGACGTTTAACTTTGTAATGAAAAGGCTGCAAAATGGTCCAGGCTGATTGTGAGAAAGCCTAAAAGGCTGCAATTAATCAGAAGAAAAAGTTTGAGTGCGGGGAAAAAGGTAGCATAGAGCTGTATAGGCAGAGAGAATGACAAGTGGTAATGAAACAAGCTAGCAAGGCTTCAAGGCCCTTCATCAAGTGTTCACAGTACTTAAAGCCTGTAAGTGTGTCTGTCAGTGCATATTTAAGTATAAGGAACTTTCCATGTCTCATTGCGACTGATGCAAACCATTATCCAGACCCATACTTTATAAAGGCTTTTATTACGCCACCATTTTATTGAGAGAGGTGCTGGAGGTGACAATCATATTCTCATCTCGCATAGCTGAAGCCGACATAAGAACATTGCTGATAATCACAAGGCCTTGGCTTCCATTCACATGATCATGTCCGTAATACTCAAAGACCTTTCTGCCCTGTTGCTAAGAGATAAGCCCTCAGGTGTACAGTGAAGTATATGCATTTTTTGTCCATGTTACAAGGTGTGTCTCCATAGCTGTGTCCCAATTAAATACTGCATTCTAATTGTATGCAGTTTGTAATGTCTGTTTTTGCAGTTAGCATACAAAAAATCCACATTCTTCACTGTTACTGACAGGAAATGACACATCGATCAGACTGTGCCTTTAGACTGGAGAGGTTTCACCACCATCTTTGTGCAGTGCATTGTGGGACAATAGTGCAACAGCACACTCAAAAATCAAGCATTTTTTAGTATGTAGACTGACTGTTTTGAGTGTACTATACTTAATTTTATCACTTTTCCAGTGTGAACAGACTATAGACTCAGAGCTTGCTTAGATTTAGTGTGTTGTATGGAATTGGTACACACTGCATATCTTTTAACTGACAAATACGCAGCTATCATTTAACATTTGCCATCTGTGTTTGTGTCATATCTTGACCCAGATGGCAATTGGAAAGCTGGTATTAAGACTGTTCTGTTTTTTCTGGTAGTGATGTTTGAAAAAGTTGGTATATATTCAAGGACTAGAAATGTTTGTTTTTTGACAACAGAGTTGATGACACAGAATGAGTCTGTTTGTAATACGCTTAATGTTGCTTGGCTAACATGTTTTTTTTTCTGGCTGCCTACAGTGTGTCTGCTAAAGCTAGTCACCCTAAAAATGTCCATTAAGCCCAGTTTAACCTACAAGAGTTTTCTGCTGGCTCGTGTGACTTGTTTTGTTGGCATGGAGGACATAAATTCATAACGAGGAAAGCTTCTCTCGACTTCTTTATTGCAGATATTGACTGTAAAGAATCATCTGTCAATTAGCCAAGAAATACGGTGTCATGACATGTTATGTTAGAAAATGGCAAGGCCAAAATGTCAAGAGTAGACAGAGGAACAGTCTGGAAATGTTTCTGTGGTCCTGAAACAGACTGCATCTTAGAACTTGATGGAAAAATGTGTGAGTAGGTGACTGAAAAAGAGAATTTTTAAAAAAAAGCCTATGGCCAGATTTGTTATTCAGTTGAAAGTTTTGAAAATGTCCAAACATCTGAATCCACTGCTTCCAGATTTCTGGTAGTAATTTTTGTTTCAGGCCCAGAATCACCTTGAAAAACAGGTTACAATCTGTTTTACTGTACGCCAGACGGATTATCATTGTAGCAGCAGGATTGTCTCTGAGGATTATGAATGGTATTAAAAATGTTTATTTTTTTTTTGAACAACTGTAGCTTTTCTCCTGTTTATTTGAATGAAAAGACTTGGCTTATTTCATTGACTCAAAGGTAAACCCTAAATGGAAAAGCCAAAGATATAAAAAAGATAATTACATGAGAGACACAAACTGGGGCCAAGGGTTATCCATCTCTGCCTGCCACAGCTCACATTTAGGTTAGGTCATATTAAAGGAGTAGCTCCTCCACTTGCCATCTTACTTTTCCCTGAGAACTCCCAGCAAATTAGAGCAGACCAGCAGGAGGAAGAGGGGGAGCAGAGATCCCCGTCCGGAGCAGGAGCCGAATCGAGATGACATCTTGCAGCTCTTCTGCAGGGGCCCCGGGATCTGGGGAGCTAATTGGTTTCTAATCAGAGCTGCAGTTTCTGCTGTGGCGTTCCGCTCAGCCTGTTGAGATAGAAATAGAGGTAGAGTGTGAAATCGGGACTCAGGAATCGGGTTCAGTGCCAGGCTGTCAACTGACTAAGCCAACGGGAGGTGGAGGAAGATGGGGGTGTGTAGAACGGGCCAAATCGCAGCAGGCGATCCACCCAGCCTGTCTCAGATATGTGCCAGATAACATTTATGAGGGCTAATGAAAGAGTTTGCTGCTCAACACTTTTACATGGTTTCTACTCTGTAGTCTGTCGTGGGCCGCTCAGCGGATTTTATCCTTTTGTCTTACATGTTCCACGCCGTCACCCAGGCAGACGGAAAAACAGGCAGCGAAAAGAAACAACATAAAATGGAAGATGTTCAAGATTATGAAGATACATGAGGCAAAAAAACCCAACAGTTTATTGGCAGTAATGATAGGGCAGTTTGTATCTTGTCTCTTTTCCCAGAATATTTATCACACAAAGCCTGATTTAACTACTACACTACAGTATGCAATGTTTTTGCATAAATAAATATATTAAACAAGTACCATATGTTATACTATATCAGTTTGTATTTTTCTGTGACCTCGTGTGTACTCAACCAAATCACATGATCGTGCTGAAAGCAGCATTGCAGTGATGTTTTAAACCATATGGAGTGGCGAAGTGGGAGGAGTTGCTTCAGGGGAACCATGCTGCCAGACATAAAAAGTCCTGTTCTTCTCTAAATAGACATTGTTATTGTCGGTGACTGGTAGTTGGATTGGTTGAATCATCAGGACAAGTAATGAGAAACTGCAGTGAAAAAAAATCAAGTTCTTGCAAGTCTGTATACATTAAAACATAAGAAGACAAATCAACTCCCAAGTTGGCGTAGAAATATTAAATTCTGTTGCCCACACCACTACCAGCAATCTGAAGCTAGAAATTCCACTTTGGAGAAACGTAATAAAACATTCACCAGTTTAAATCAGTTCACTTTTGGATTCTAGGTCAGCTGTGGCGTGGTGTTTCATTCTTGATTGCAACAAAAATCGATGAGTTTGTAGTTCTGTTCCTTGAGTCACAGTTTTTCCTCTGCCTGGCGTCTAGTTTTTAAAGCTATTTGTCATACCAAATTGACATAAAAAACTTAGCAGAAACAGAGTTAAAGTGTTAATTACCAATGGTATTGACATAAACCTACAATTGGGGGGAAAATACTTATGTAACCTTAGAACCAAATTTGATTATCTTTTGGCAACAATGATTGTAGCCCCATACCAGACCTTTCAATCACCGCTCACATCTGCGATTTGTTCAGTCATTTGTTTTGCCCATTAACTAATCAGCGAATTGCGCTGAATGGAGAAACAGTTGATTAATCTGGGCTTTGTTGGCAGGAATAAGAATGCGGATTTCATCTTCCTACACAGATAGCCAGCTACCTAGCTTCATCCATAGAAAATAGTGACAGAAACATGTCCACAAAAATGGTGACATGCGTGGATGAGATTGACACAGCTGTAGATGTTGTTGTAAGACGACCTACAAAAATAAAAACATAAGACCTGCTATTTCTTTGATAGTTTTGAAAATGTTAAGTTGTCTTTTTTAAGGATCCATTACTGCAGCTTCCATGTCAACTGAAAATGATACGTCATTCGCTTCTGGTGAAACAAAACAAAAATTTTACCTTTCCAGCTAACATGAACACACAGTGCCAGGCTGAATGAATGAAGTAAAAAGGAGTTGGAAAGTCAGTATTAGTATATGACAGTATTAATAGACTTTTAAAGATAAAGTTGATATGGTGAACCTGTTAGCAAACAGTTACCTAATTGCACTTCCAGCAGACATGGAGCAATATTAGCATTTCTTTGGATTTGTGGTTTTGTCCATCTGACAAATTAATGTCTAATATTTGCTCTCTTTTTAGCTCTGGTTTGGTCTCCACTAACTCGTAAGGAAGATATCCGGCTCTGTATCAGCTAAATGCTCCATTATGTCCACTGGCTGGTCATTAACCTTGTCGGTCTGTCGCTTGGTGCCGGGCAGGTAGCTTACAATAGGTTAATAGTTTAAGCCTTTTCACTGAAAAGTGGACCCTAGAGCTGAGGGGGGGCTGCAGAGGCTGACCCATAAAAAAATATTGATTAGTGCAGCTTTAAGCTAAACTAAAGATCTTTTTTTTTTCACCTTGCTGATTTACTGCCTCTTTAACATTCAGACTACAGAGATATCAGTTGACTCATTATGATGAGTGACAGGTGCAGTGACACAAACTTCATCAGATGATTGGCAGGAGGGCGGGACTACCAACAAACTTCCAGCCTCAAGCCTTAAAGTAGCACGTTGAAGCTTTAAATAGGGGAGAATGCTAATAGAGAAACCTGACATAGATGTTAGCAGTGAGGGAGTTGGATGAGAGCCGGTTTTATACTGGTTTTATCAAGTTAAACGGGTGGTTTTTAGACTATCAGTACATTTATGTCCTACAGGCGTTGGGCTGGATTCCATGTGAATATCATACGCAGCTTTTTGGGTTTCCAGTAAGCTCAGAATAAGACAGGGCAACCCCTTCCTATCTCCGCTCAGTGGATCATCTCCCTTTAGCTAAGCTGATAAATCCTGCCTTGAAGGTCTTTTTTTCCCCAGCACATCTAAATACAGTTTTTTTTTTTTTTCCCCCAGATTTATTTCAAAGGGGATTTCAGAGGGTTGTGATTGACATGCTACACACAATGTAATAAGGAATGTGGTTCTTTTCTTCCCCGTTTCATCTGGTACATGTTCGCCTTTCATCAGTGGGATCACAGATTTGTGTTGCAGTATCTCTCTTATGAACACAGGAATGGACACATTAGATGTTGTCGGGTTTGAACATGTGACTTTATTGCATTGGTTTTCGTGCCAACCATGTGGTCAACCATCCTGCTTTCTATATGACACATGAAATTAAGGATTTAATAAAACCGTCCTCCATAACTGAGCGAATACATAGATGAAACCCTGATCTCATTGCTCGTAACACGTTGTATGCTCATTTTTTTTAAAAAAAGGACTTGAGACCTGAAGATTAGTCGAGCCAATAAAACTAAGGTAAGGAAGCTTAGTAACACAAGAATGAATGTAAATAGGATTCAGCGGCAATGAAAGGTACAAAGTGGTCTAATTAAATCCTTCTCGATGTGAATTCAATTTCCCCAGGCCTCATGGCATCCTGTCAGTGACAAAGAGAGCTGCCTCTTTGTCTTCCTCCTGAGTAAATTCCAATTAGGTAGTGGGTGTATGTTGGTGTGCCAGTCAATCACAGTCAAAGCCTGTGTTTTAAAGATGATGACAGTGGCAATATATTGACTATAGCCCTTTCGGTGCCTCTTATTTGGAACAATAGAGATATTGATTTTGTCTTTATATGCTCGCTGAGTAGGACTGCCGGTTCATTTAGAAACTGGCCACTTGCAACCACACAGCGTTCATCGCTCGGAGGGTTTCTCGAAAATATTGATAACACTCACACAGCCCTTTGTGCTGCAGCAGCTTCTCCGGCCAATTAACACTGGCACCCACTGCTAAAGTGATTTTCATCTCTCTTTGAAAATTGAAAATATTTTCCCCTGGTGTTATCCATTACAGATCATTGTGGTATTACAGTCTGCCAAGCCCTCGCATTTCTTTTTTAGTAACACTTGTAAGCAGCGTGGAGATGACAAAAGGGAGAATCAACAAAAGCAACTACTGGTGTGGAGGAGGACAGCCAACACCTACACCTGTTTTAATCCGACTGGGCCTTTGGAAATAAAAGTAAGGAGAAAGATAGACTGCAGTTACACACCATCGCCGCCTCAAACCACAAATGCACACACACACACACACACACACACACACATACACTCTTGGATATTTTCTTGAAATCGAATTACTGATGCCTGTTGCGATGGCCAGTGTCGGCCTGGCTCCCGTCATCGTCTGCGTTTGCCTTCAGAGAGCCTCATTTATTTTGAGAAGACGTTTTTTTTTTTTCTTTTAAAGACACGCTCCCTCATGTGGAACAGTGAATATAAGATATAAAACCCGTCTGCCTAGTGACTTTGGGCCATGGCGAGATCATACGACAGAGTGAGAGGGGAAAAAAAGAACTGAGAGATAGAAGAGAGGAGAGGAAGAAAACCAAAGAAAGAGTGAGCGAAAATATTGGAAGTCTTTTCCAGATGACTGTTGGCTCGCCTTCGTCCCCTCAGTCGCTGCACGTCTCATCTTTAGGTTTAATTTGCTGCTTTTAACTCTGTCCATCGCCCTTCCCTCTTTTGCGTGTGATCCTGGATCCTTGCCCTACATGGCTTCAGGCCTTGCTACTGAAGTGTGACCCAACCCACTGCCATTGATTTAAGGTCACTCACCATCACGCCGGTGACCTTTCACAGATTTCAATTATTTGATAATCCGCTGCATCATCTATCCCCCAGATGGTCAGGTATTACATTTTGAACCAGCACTCGAGTAGCTACATGAAATGCAGCTTTTGGGGTTGTCTTCAAACACTATCAAAGCTCCAACACTTTTTTGAGGCTTCTGCTCATTAATAGCTCTACTGTCGTGGAGATGAACGATTATGAGTAGATAGCCTCTGAGGTCAGAGCCACTTGACTTACTCTGATCGTATCTGAGCAAGGTAATGGACACGGCCTCCCTAAAAGACAGGAGAGGAAGTAAAGCAGAGCTTGGATTGTCCTGCTGCAGATTGAGTATCACCGCCCCATCCTTCAAGGCAGCAGATAAAGTGAAAGCCCCTCCCCTGTCAGCTCCTGTAACCTCTTGTGTGATCAGCAACCTGAACAAACCCAGGGTCACATGTTCACGCCGTGTAACAAGACGCCGTCCGATCTTGATAACCACTAGATTGGATGAAAGCCATCGAGCCACAGAAGAACTCTCCTCAGTGTACCCTAGCCTTCATGGGGTTCATGAGGTTTCAGCCCCCATCAATATCGTTTAAGGACTTACACAGTGTACTAGTACTCCAGTGTTCTGGGAGCTGTGTTGTAGTACACTCCTGAGCGGAGGGGGGGCTAAGAGCCCAAAACACATTACCAAGACCAAGAGGCTGGCCTCAGACAGTGAGCCAAGAATCTGCCAAGGCCAGAGCCATGATAGATGATGAGGCGCGGCGAAGGTTTTATTGAGGCTGTAGCGCGGCTTGTCGTGACAACTAGAATGAATGAGATCCTTGGCATCTGTGGGCACTGTCACCCTCCAGTCCCATTTTTATTATTACTTATTCACGTACAGCAATAATGTTGGTTCAATTTCTTCGGCTATCAATTTTGCAAACTTGGCTGTTAAACTGTGAATTATGCAACACTTGGACAAAAAAAAAAAGGATGGCGGCTAATCAACACGACTATGCTGAGGATATTTACAACCTTCCTTGGCTCCCTGGAAGACTTTTACACTTGTGGATGGAAGGAAGCATATGGAAATATATAAACACACATCTTGACTGTAGCAGTTCTCTGCTGCTCCTCTTGATTAGCTAAATGATAAATCCATCCTGCTATTCACAGTTTGATGATATTTGCATCTAGTGATTAGGGGTTTTTCTTCAATCATTGTGATATCAACCATGCAGCGTCTGTTTGTGTCTCATTTTAAATTGATAGTCTGCGAGATTTGATCCTTGTATGGCGGAAAAATATGTCATTATGGTGTGGTCTGTTTGTCTACAACATAATACCTCAATGGATTCCAGAGTTAAATATTCATACTGGCCCAGGTGTTATGTGAAGTATGCAGACATAGACATATTTGCTTAGTAATGCTTTGATCAGCTTTTCCTCTCTTCCCTAAGTAGTAACTGTTCTTTTAAAGGTGCAGTAAGTGTTATCTCATTGTTCTGGTAAACATGTCATTCTCCAACCAGATAACATGAAGGTGAATGTTATTTAATAAAGTGATGATGGCATTTGATGGTGATGGTGTTTCCAACCAATGTGATTCCCCTGTTTTTAGTGTTTCGTCACAATCCCTCTTGCAGATGGATATTATTATGATATTATAACTGAAAAACATTATGGAGTGATGACGGTGGGACAGATCTTTGGTGCAAAACGTTAATTGCTAAAGTGTTTCTGCTCTGCAGTGGTGGAAGAAAGATTAAGATCCTTTACTTAAACCTGCAATAACTGATTTTTTTGGCCACTTGGGGGCAGCGGAAACAAGCTCTGAACACAACATTGACACATTATCATTTTCATCATCACCTTTTAAGTTGATATGGCAGACTTGTTAGAAAAACAGTCGCCTATTTACACATCCAGCAGTTACAAAGCAACATTTGGAGTCATGTTTGTGTTCACCTGGCAAATGTGGGTCCAATATTCACTCTCCTTTTAGCTCTGCTTTTGGTCTCTGACAACTCCTGAGGGAAATATCTGGCTTTTTAGCTTTATGTTCACCAGCTAGCCTCTAACTGTGTCTGTCTGCTGTTTGATGCTGAGCAGGTAGTGTACAGTGGGTTTTTAGAGCTTTTTCACTGAAAACAGCTGCCTGCTGCGGCCAAAAACAACTCTATGAGAGCGGTGAGAGTTGCGGCCGGACAGCTAAAGGATGAGCTGAAACTCACTATAAAGCTCCGTAAAGCCGAGGGGAGCTGCAGATTCAGGTGATAATTCTCTGTAGGTTCATCACTACGAGCGACCAGTTACACGTTGTTTTCACATTGTCATTAGATACATAAAAATAAAAATGTAGATTATAGCCGCTTTAAGTAAACACACCAGTTCACCAGAAGTATAAAGTAGCATAAAATGGAAATACTCAAGTAAAGTATCTTAACATTATACTCAAGCACAGTACTTGAGTAAATGTACTCGGTTACTTTCTACCACTTGCACTGCATTTCCCATAGATCGCCTGTCATTATACTGAGTTTAGGAAAATTGTGACATAGTTTTTGGTGGTTTATTTAGTCTCATTGCTTTTTTGGCATCAAGTCTTTATTGGACAGCACGGTAGACAGACACAGGAATCATGGGGAGAATGACATGAGCGAAGGTCCCTGAACAGATTCAAACCCCCTCCTCCTTTTTAAGTTTCTGTATGTGGCACCATGGTGGCTGTCTCTGCTCACATTAACTACCCAGTTTATGGTGTGAAATGGTTTTGTGATGAAAACAGTCTGCACGCACTGAAATTATGTTATTTTCTGTCCCGGAATCGAATCGAGGCAGAGGCTTTCCGCCAGGGGAAACTAATTTTTTAGGAGAAACTAATTTTGACAGACGGCAGGAAACAGCTGCTTGACACTGGGTGTTTCAAACAGCAAATGGAAACGCTTTCATCTACTCCGAATCAGTTAAACGTTCTGCCAGTCAGTGATAGCAAAATCCCCAAATTTATTTAGATGAACTGTCTGTACTGTTTTGTCTGATGTAGTTCTACTTTATTCAGGCACTGTAATGGTTTCTGTGTCTGGTGTCCATGTGTGTTCGTGCATGTACGGCAAGTACAGGTAGGTCAAGCATGTGTGAATGACTTTCCTGTTCATGTCTGACATTTATGTTTTGAAGAGGTCGACCCAGTGGTCCAGCTCAGTGTTCTTCTGCGCTCCCCCGTTGCCCGACTGCCACGTATCCTGAACAGGACTGCTGAAGTTTCCCCTCCCTGCCTGTTAAATCCTCCGACCAGAGTCATGTCACACTGATCCCCCAACCCAGTCATTAGGGCCCATTGAGACCGGCTAGCATGTTCAGCTACGCTTGACTGGATGATTCCCATTTATCCTTAACCCTCCCTCCCTCGTCGCTCTCTTCGGAGACAGGAGCTGCCAGGTTCATCTGTTTGCCTGTCTCCTGACTTGTTAGAAGCCTCTGTCAGCCTTGTTACTGAGCTTGCTGATCCGTGGCCATAAACCTGTGCAAAGGTGGGGAGGTATTAGCGAACCAGGGCTTTGCACAGCTGTCCGACGAGTGGCTGAAAGCCCAACATCTCCCTCAAACCATGGATACATTCATTACTGACGCTGTTAGCAAAAGCTGAGCTGTTATCAACCTAAAAGAGGTCAACAAATCAGCATTTCCTCTCTGTTTGAGTCTGCCTCTTGAATATTAAAATCTAACTTCCACATGCAGACAGATGCTCAGTCTCTTTAATTGACAATATTGGATTGTATCTGAATCATTTTGTATAACGATCCAAAAGTAATGGCCTATGTCTACATTGCTCAGTAAAAGCAATGAACTGGTTCCGTTTCTCAGCCCTATAATCTCCCACTGTCCTCTAGTACCACTTTATTGCATCCAGGTCTGCTGGCTTTAATATCCTGGTTTGTTAAATCAGTACATTTCATTGCTGGCTACGCTGATTTGTTTCCCGCGGTTGCTGTAATTACCCCTCATGGAATCAGTTTTGTTGGTGATGTTTACCAGACAAAACACTGAAAAAACAATCTACCCGAGGAGATGAAGATGTATCTGACCCGCTGGGAAATCTTTACAAGATCAACACCATCAATACTAATGGAGGATTCCCATTTGATGTGAGTGTAAGGCCAGAACATGTTAAGCATGCTCTGCACATGTGACTTGATATTTAATGATCCTTTAATAATGCGGAAAAACATGTTTATTCTTCAAAAGTATTTAGTATGTTGCTCATATTTATTCATGAGCTTCTCTTTTTAACTTTTATTGGTTTCCTCTTTGATAAACCCTCTTTATGACAAACCGTGTGTAATTTAGTCGCCTCTGCCGACCGCACGCTTAGTCATATAGATGTAACCTGTAGCTGGCACAGTTTTGTCTGTCTCTTTGCTTAGTGACTTTCATTAACAGCAAGTAATGTTTGCGAACATGGCGGCAGCTTCCTGTGTTGAGATGGATTGTTTCAAAACACTGAGCATGTATGCGGACAACTGTGAAGAATGCAGAAAAGCTAAAGAAGGGTCAAGGTGCGTAAGTGGTGCATTGTGGTTCTTGTCTTAGGGGCCCCTTGAGAAATATCCCTGCTGGCCCTAATTCTTAATGCTCTTGTCTCTGAGATATACGGAGAGACAGAAATAGAAGAGAGGGGACACTCGGAGGGAGAGTTCAGCATCGGAGGAGGAGGGATGAAATGAGAGAGTTGACTGTGAGAGGGATTAAAAGGTGACGCTGGGGGTGAACAAAAAGCAGAGCGACTGTGAGATGAAGGAAGAGAGTTGAGAGAAAGTAGACAAGATTAATTAACTTATTTCCAACAACAGATCCTATTAAAGTTGCTGTCAGCACCATTGAACCACTCACTGACTCGCAGTAACTTAAACTGAATACTTTATGAGCTATGTTTTTAGACTCTGCCATATGTATTCAGGATATATAAATATATGTACGTACTGAAGGCTGTGCATTGTATGCATGCCGTCCAATGCTGGCTTTTATTTCATTTTTCTGTGTTGCAGCAGCGGTCAGATATCTGTTGCTATGCTGTTATAGAGAGCGGGAGATAGCAAAATGGCAGGTGGGTCTGTAAACACAGCATCTGAGTGATTCAGTACGGCAGGCATTTCTCCAGGTCTGTAATGCCAAAGAGCGATGGAGTTGAAGCGGGGGGTGGGGGGGTGTTGTGAGGTGAAAGGCCGGCTGCCGGGAGACAGCGATGAAAGATTGATCAAGGAGGCCGATGCCTTTTCAAGGTGAGATCTCAGTTCTGAGGGAGGGAGGGACCTCATCCTCACCTCCTCACTTCAGCTTTCGACTCCCGTTTTTATTTATTTCTTTTTTCCCCTTTTTGGTGCTCTGGGAGGGAGAAGGATCTTGGAGAAGAGAATGAAGCTGAGCTGAAGCAGCAGGAAGTCTCAGATTAGGGGAGTGAAGCGTTGTCTGTTTTCTTTCCCTGGTGGACTGTACTAACGCTCTAATGCTTTCCCACAGCAGTTTTTCAAACATTTTGCTCCCTGTGGAATATTTTGGTGAGTGGTTATTTCTCTTTCTCTCTCCCCCCCTTTTCCCCTCGCCTTTATTTTTTTCCATTCAGAGCGGCCGTGGCCCCGCTGAGGCTTTTTAAACATTTGTAGAACTCTATTATGTCTGTCAGCATCATCAAACACAACGGCAATAATGCCTCTGGGCGTTAATCTTCACCTTCCCTCATATTTACCGCAGCACCATTTGATCTTTTACGTCTTTCTTTCTTCCCCCACACACGGCTGCGCTGTTAAAACCATGTGAGCTCTGATCCTGCTATGGCAATGCCTTTGACACTTAAAAAGGCATCTCCCCACTGTTCAACTTTCACATGCATTCCTAACAGCAAACAGGGTCATTAGCAATAAGTGCTAATTTCACATAAGTGATTTCCCTCTCAATGCCATTTCACAGAATGTAAAGACCTTAATTGGAGCTCTGTGTCATTATGCACAGTGTTTCTCACGTTCCAGTATATCCTCTATAGGCCTTCAAGGAGAAAGAAAAATGTGTCTGCTTCAAAAATGGAATTCATTAAATGTATAGCGGAGCGGCAGCCGCAGCCTCACGGGTTACAGAAGCAGGTTTTTTTCAGGTGTGATTATAAGTTTGTAGGATCACCTCTGGAGGTGGAGCATAAGGGCTGTCAAGGTGCCCTTAATCAAAAGCACTTACAGGAAAATTACCCCTCAGACGCTCTTACACTGTTAAAAATCACCTGTGATTTTCAGGGGATTCCTGGGATTATTTTCTGACAAACTGTTATAATTTATTCTTCTTTTCTTGCATCCACCTTTTCTCAACCTGACTCATCTTCCACCATTTTAGTGACTGATATACTGCCTTTCCCACAATGCCTTTCAACATGCTGCATGTGTAGTTAGAGAATGATCGTGATAGCAATAATATTATTATCAACAGAGCAAGTTACACCTTTACAATCACAACATATCCCCTGACTGTGTTGCATTCTGGGTTATTGAGGCTACTGGCCATTGAGGAATCAATACCCTGAATGTTTTGCGCAAGATTATTTCTTGTTTGACTGTTTAACATTAGCTCCAAATTGTGTTTCCATACAGGCATCCTGATTTATATTTGAGTAAAATTGAAGCATAGCGTTAGTTCAGGCAGAGCCCTACAGTTGCGCTTGCATCAGCTGCTTCGTAATCACTGGCTCTTTCACCAGATATTTGGCTACCAGCTGACTCGTGACATCCAATCATATTCATGCAGGTGTCCAGCAGCTATTACAACCTGACACTTCTCACTATCACTCTGCTGATACGCTCCAACGCTGCTTGCTTCCTGAGCTCTCTCCACCCCCCCGACCTCCTCCTTATGTGCTTTGGGTTTTTGATATTGTTGATTTAACTGAGATTTAATGTTCATGTATGTGTTTATTGATTAGTTCTCCAGCAGTGCAGAGCTCCCTCAAAGAGCAGCGCCTTTTTCGACAAAACTGTATAACTATTTGCTATAAATAGTCAATTTATAGCTGGAAATATTTCAGTGTGGTGTCATGTTGTCTACATTTAGCCATATGTGTATGTTAATAAGACAAGAAATAGAACTAAGCAACAAATGGACACATAAATGCAAGTTATATTACCTGTGGCCTGTGATAGGAATTTTGCTTTTAAGCATCTGAGCAAGTTCTTGTGTGTCACATTATGTGTTCTTGTGGACCTAATTTTCGTTTTATAATTTTCCTTTATTTTTCTCTGCACAACAATGAATCTAGCAGCTTGACTGAAGAAGTTTGGATAAGATGTATGAGTATGGCGGGGGGGTGGGGGTCCTAATCCATAATACCTATTTAGCCTGTCAGAGCTAAAGTTAGCTTTAAACATATTTCCAGCTAATAGATGTCATATTGCTGATGAAACTTAGCCTGAAAACAAAAAATGAATAACCTGATCTATTCAGTGGTTAGTGGTTCTCAAGCTGCAACACTGGCTAATGCACATTATATTTATATTTCTTCCCCTTTTTTGGCACGTTACCTGGTAGGCCTGGTTACCTATTATTCGCTTCTCATAGAAAAGGTAAAGACATTCCCCCCCCCCCCCACAGCTGTGACATTTGCAACAATACATAGACACTATGTGTACAGTTTTGAAATTGGTTATTGTATTGCTTATTTCATGCTGCACATGCTTGGTCACACACGATGCTATTTGAACACTCGCATGAGGGTGTAAAGTTCATTCCAGCAAGCGAACATGCATGTGGGCACACAGAGACCACACCCAAAGGTACACAAGCTCACACATTCATAGTCTACACAGTCTTAGACCCACACACACTTAATAGACACGTGTATGCATACATGCTATATGCTCTACAAATCATACACAAAGAATCACACAGACACACTGCTGCCAAAAGGAGTAATGGTGTAACTCTGGCAACAAAATGGCTTTTCATTTACACCCTGCAGAAGCATCGCACATGCTGTACTCAGTTCCCAGACTAACAGGGCTTTCGCCATTGTGCATAATGTTCCCTGCTGGGCCAGAACAGCAGTTTTGGTGTTTTTCTTTTCGTCACGTGAATGGAAGAGGATGGAGATTCATTTGTTAAGTGAGTTATGAGTTTCTTTTGTCCTTCCATTCTAAACAAAAGACTTTGCACAAATTCATGTTTTCTGTCTGATATTGTGACATAAAGCATTTATTTTAGCAACAAGCATTTTGCTTGGATACAGATGACAAAGCTCCCCTGCCGGCTTTACTCCCACATGTACCTCCAACACATAATTCCCAGAACTGCAGAAAAGTCTAACAGGTGCAACCTTGGTGATTATCATGCCTCCTTTTGCTGCAAGTACATGGCCCTGTATCCATGGTAGAGAAAAAATGTCACGGTGGTGTAGGACCTGTGAAATCCATTCAACACCTTAGTTTAACGTTCACAGCTGTTAAAAAAGAAACGAGCATTTCCATTCCTCCAGAAAACCATTTTAATGAGAGCATGTTATTTTTGTGAGAAAAACTGTAACTGCTGTAGCTGGTTGCAGCTCTGAGCAGGGCCAGTTGGGGGTAAACCCACCTAAACTCAGTTTACTTATGTTTTTATTTGAGGTATACACTTACTGCAGATCCTGGATTCTACCACGAGAGAAGACCATGTTTATTTTGAGGCATGATTTATTCTCCAGGAGGCACAAAATGTCATCACTTCCACATAGATCTAATGCCCTCATTTTGATTAATTTAAGTCAACATGAAACAGTCTGCCTCCTTGTTTTGGTTGATTTGTACATTTCTTTCATTGTTTTGCAAGTATAATTTAATAATTTCTGCAAACAAACGAACACTGAATACGCTCATAAATCAACAAAGCGTGCTCTTGAATTAGAGCCATCAGTAAGTGTCAAGTTGATTTTACACTCTTGATAATTTGTTGAATTTATTTGATTGTGTTTGTTAATACAGCCTGACATTTTAGCTGAAAGAGAGAGATGATTAGTTGAATGATGAGCTTGAATGATTAAAATTCTAATTTAAAAAAATAGGAAATGATTTCTCAAGGCTTTACCTGCCAACCTCCCCGCCATGCAAGGTGTTTGTCGAAGCAAGTAACAACTCACAAAGCTATCAAGAGCTAGAGGGCTCAACCATTATCAGTGTGCACAGTGGCCAGATTTAATATAGATGTAGTCTGAAAGCAACTCCCAGAAATATGTTCACCTTTTATCCCCCTATGCAACTCAAGTGCACATTTTATATTATGAATGAAGTGGAAACCAGTGCACACAACATGCAAAACAAGACAGCCATTGTACTTTTAACTCACCTTCTAAATCATTTTGACAAATACTAATAGCCGATATTATAGTAAGAAGTAATGCTGGATTCAGATTACACAGTATCAGCCTGATGATGGCCCCGCCTGACAGACGTGGGTGCTTCTTTTATCCTGTGTAGTTTGTCATGACAAACATCCTGATAATAACACTTTTTTTATTTACGTGTTCTTTGATGTTGACCAATAGGAGCACAGTACACTTTTCATACAACTGTTAACACGGCAAAGAAAAAGAGGAAGGATGTTGTTGGAGCTGTCAGGTGGAACTATGGATGTATTATTGGGACTGGATAGAGCGCCGCCGCTCATCCTTGCTTCCAATTTTGCCCAGTGGCCATTCGCAGTATTGCAGCGAAAAATTCCCCTGCGGCCCAAAAAGCATTTTCCCATAGACCACCACTGTAAAAGAGACGTCTGTAAAACTGTTGACAGGACACCTCAAACTGCAAACAAGGTCGATTATCACTATTCTTATTATGAATTTTTGATCCATGGAGGTTTTATATTTATAAAACTTTTCTTGAGCCGAAAAAGCGATTTAAACACCATGATGTCATCACAATGTAAAGTCTATGGGTCGAGCGGGAACTCGCGGGCGGGGCCAGTGGGGGGAAACACTACTGCGCATATTCAGTGGGCCGCATAACCTGGAAGTAAGTGCGTCTTGTTGTATTACTTCTTCCCGTCTCTGTTTCTCTGTCCCTTACCATGCAGCATCACCATGGTTACATATATCTCAACTATTCATCTCTAAGTTCAAAGTTACAGCAGTAAATATGAAACTACGGCATTCAGAGTGTACTTATGTTCTGT
Source organism: Macquaria ambigua (assembly GCA_008360985.2). Lineage (NCBI taxonomy): Eukaryota > Metazoa > Chordata > Actinopteri > Centrarchiformes > Percichthyidae > Macquaria > Macquaria ambigua. The sequence goes on from VMKM01001867.1 coordinate 65,988, forward strand.
CCAAGCCTGAGTTAAGGTTTTATTCACTCCCTGTGTCTTTTCTGTCTTCTATCAGAGCTGGGCTTATATAGAGTGTACTCATCCTCCTATCTCTGTCCCTGAGGTTTTATAAGCACTCTCTTTTCCTTTCTATGCTATATTACAATATCTGTCCTTCTATCTCTCTCTCTCTCCCTGAAGTTATGTTATCTCGCTCTTCCCCCCTTTCTGTCTCGTACTCTGATACTCATTAGCTTTTTCTCTCAACTTGTATGCAGCAAATTTTTTCTGTCAACCCCTGGTCAGCCCTTGAGGCTTGAAACTACCAAAAAAAAAAGAAGCAACACCTTCTCTCAGCCTTCGGTTAGAGGCGTAAATGTGCAGAAAAGTACTTTTTCAAGGGTTTTTAGGAAGGAGGAATGAAGAAGAGTGGTGGTGAAAGGGTTGGCTTTGAACCTGATTAAAGTGATCAGAGCCTGTGATGTGGACGCGGCTTTTCCATATGGCACTGTGAAAGCTGTTGCTCACCTTGAGGACATGTCGGAAGTTTACCAAAACAGCGATAAGCTCCTGTCACATTCAGCTCTTCAACTAACGGCACCAAATTGTGTTCATGTGTTGTTGTAAACCACTTTTAGTCAAACAAGGAATCAATAGTTGGTCACTAAACTCAAATAAGACACTTTCAGTAGTTGTTTTAAAATAATAGTCTTGCAGGGGTTTGTCTGTGGAAAGCTTAAATGTGAAGCAGCCGCAGGAAATGTTAGCATGAGCAGTAACATGCTATTTTTACATGCATTGAGGTAACCAGGTTACCAGAAACCAGGTTATGCAGATAATCTGGGAATGCGTTTACATGCTCTGTAGTAACCTGGGTACATGCATGTATGCAGCAAGTCAGTAATCGGATCGCTCCCCTTACCCCAACCTTATTTTGGAGTCTTTGTCATAGATAGATAGACGCCGCTGCTGTAAAAAACCCAGTTTTGTGTATACATGGTCAAGAACTCGAGTTTCTCCAGGAGAAATCTAGCTTCTCCTATTAAGAAAGTTTTAAGAAATCAGAAAAGGCTGTCTATAACCCAGCTACTTAAGTGAAAACAGATAAACAGATTTAAGGCTGCTGTTTAGGTAAAAGTGGAACAAAACTCCAGACCACAGAAAATGTTACAAAAACAGCTACTAAAATCCACGTTTAAAGATGGCATTGTCTCGCTCTCTAGTCTCCTGCATCACCATTCATGTTGAGGACGCAGTGAAGAAGCACATGATCACACCTCAGATAAAGTGAGCCATGTGGAGCCTGTGGAAAGGGGGCACATTTGTACACAATTGGAAGAAACCAAGAAAAGGAAATTGTTATGTATCTCAAAAATTGAATGCACAATTATAAATTCAAATGTTGTGGAAAAAAATGTATTCAAGGTCATACCCTCTGAAATATATATTTTCGCTCTCTGCTTTCAGACAGATAAAGTTCAGATAAAGTTATATTAACTCATGACCTATAACTTTTTCCTCTCTCTCCTGCCCTTTCTGTCACTTGACCTCTCTGTCCATCTATTTTATTCCACTCTTTCTCCTCCTCTTTCTTCACCCCGTCTCTCCCTCTGTCCCCTCACAATGGGTATATTACTTACAGTAGTTTGAGTCCATATCTTTGACCCTCCCAGCAGTGATAAGGTTATGGACTTTCTGTGCAGCTGGTGGCTGCTTGCCCACCCCTCCTAAAACCACACACAGAGACACAGACGCGCACACACACACACACTCGGACACACACGGCTGCTTGTCCATTGGCTGTGAATCATGGTCTGACCTGGATAACAGGGGACGGACCTGTAATTAAGCCTTGGCGCTATCATTCCTCTTCTCACCTTTACTCTCCTCCACCTTAAACTTCTTTGTATCGCGCTCTCTCTCTCTTTCTCAATTTCTCTCTCTGTATGACCTTTCTCTCCATTTGCCCTTATCCTGTTTCTTTTGCCTGTCAAATCACATTTCCCCTCCTCTTTCCTGTCTCCTAAATCCTCTCCTAGTTTTGTATTTATGTACAAATAAGAGATTTGTAGGTTTACAGACTGGATGCTGCAGCAGAGTCTCGTCCTCCCTGACTGAGATGCAGACTCAACCTGTTTGCTCAGATGAAATTGAGGTGTTGGTCACTGACAGGAGATGCCTTTTAATGCCATCATTACTCTGAACAGCCACTGAAAAGGTATTTAGATCGGAGGAGTACATTTAATTTTGATTCATGCCTCTATGCAGTCTTAGATTTACATTTTCGCATTAGCAGGGAGATCTGTCGCATCAAACCAGGTGCTTCTAATTTCTTCACGCGTTGCAATCAACAAATGACAAGACGGCATTGCACCACGTGACAAATTGTGCTTAGACAAAAACAAACCTGCCATTTGTAAACTAAACGGAGGAAACAACAAAGAAGAACAAAAATAAATCCTGACAAAAGCATTGTGTTGGTTCCAGAAAAGGCTCACACTACACTGGATAACAAATTTGCCATATTTGCAGCTCTGGAAGTTAACACCATAAATGTATAAAACCACCTGAAACAGAAGCTATCAAAGCCATGAAAACTATTAGCACATTAGCATTGACTTAGCATGACTCCCAGCCCTGCTGTGTTTCACATGTGCAGTTCACCCACATTAAAAAGGAAGAACTTCCAGTATAAAACAATGTTTTTAACTGTTGCCCATTGAGCAGCAGGCTGAGCAGTTTTAGGGCCTTGTGCTTTGCTCAAGTGCACTCCAGCAGAGGTTACTGAGAGAGTTTTTCCATGCAGTCCAAGGATACGAGCTAGCAAATCTCCATACAGTATATTTGAGGGCCCTGAAAGCCTATTTTCTTAGCTTCTTACACTAAGTGATGAGCTTTCAACCACTTGCCACAGTTTTCAGGTTGCTCACTGAGCAATTCATCCACTTATGATGACCGTCACACGTGGCTGAAAGCTCCGGAAAGCTAGAAAGCATATTTTGAACCAAGATTTCTTTTTCTTTTCTTTCAAACTAGTCTTTTTTTTTGTCAGTGACAGATCTGATTAAACTACAACCACACGGTGCTGATAAAGCAGATTTTTATTTAAGTGCTAAATTTTGAGTGCTAAAACTCTACTTTACTCTACTTTAGTCATAAACATTTAACACCAAGTTTTCATGTGATTTCATGGACTACTACAGTGTAGTCTGGGCCATATATCTCTGTCTCTTTCTCCCTGAAGTTATATCAGCTCTCTCTCTGTCTCAGTGGCCGGTATCATCACAGGACCACGGCAAGGTCCCTCTGACCTCACCTGTCATCATCGCCCGCCAGCAAGCTTCACAACCTTCAGTCAATACTCACACACTGCCTGCACCGTTTGTCACAATTTGTGTCTGTGTTGAGATCAGCAGTGAGTTTTACACACCATGTCTGTGTGTGCTCAGGCATCAGCGGGGTATTGTCTGGTAAGAAGGCCGTCCGTAGCTGGAGCATGAAACCGTTTTGAAATAATACAATTGTTGTAACGCCGTCGACTAAAATATGCTCTTAGATTTGTGCAAGGAGCAGCTTAAAGGGAAGAATCGGACGGTCTGAAATGATTTTGGCTCTTTTGTTCTTTTGTCTTATATGGAGACTTTCATGACAAAATACAATAAACCAATAATGAGTTTGTAATAAAATTCTGGAGTTAGTATTCCCCCTTTGCACAGCTCTTGTGTGGCTCCATCTACAATCTCCACTCTTCATTATTAAAAAAAAAAAAAAAAGTCACCATTTACATATCAGAATGTCAACGGCATATTTGCATATTTTTCATGAACACTGCACAATTAATGACTTTGCTGCAAGGCTGTAATAGGAAAGAGCCCCTGCTTAATATTGATAAGTATTAGGCCATTATTCTACCAAGCAAAACCAGTCGGTCATGCTTAATCAAGTCAATTCAAATGTTTACGTTTGCAGCTTGATGATGGGGCATGAGTGTACACCTAATGCTTTTTCAATACGGTTCACTGTGACTGATACGGCTCTGGATTGGATGATGACTGCGTGCTGATGGAAATTATTCAACATGTATCGAAGTTGGCAGAGATCAACAGGAGAGGTTTGCATAAATAAAGTGTTCCCCGCGGCCCCCGGTGCCTACTCTGAGTCTGTTTGTAGGTGGACGGCTTGTGAGGGAGATGGTGTGCGTTTGCGTGGGCAGGCAGGCCGCTCATTAGCATATTCACTTCACAAATTTAGAACGAAAGATGGCACCCGTGAACCTGCCTTTCAGTCTTAATCGCACCTAGAAAGCACATACACTGGCACACATCCCGACACAAAAAACACGCACAAACACACTTCTGTAATCACACACAGACACACATCTCCGCCACACTCAAACTCTCTCTCACTCACATTCGAGTCCTCTAGTGTGCTGTTTGATAAATCTTCCCCTTAAGTCTATTATCCATGGAATACTCTGGTGGCACGAAAAAGCTGCTTTGAAGTCTTCCACCCTCTTCCTGCTTATTCTTCAGTATGAAAACACATATGACACTCTGCAACTCAGCTGCCTACTCGCCTCCGATGCACAATATTCTGCTTGAAGAGTTCATTTCCAAAGTGCCAGATATGCATTTTGGAAATCGTTCCAAAGCATGTTATCTACTAGTGTCAGGGGAAAAAAAACTTATTAGTTTTAGTTGTTTGCAAACAGTCATTTTGTAAGAGTGGGCGTTATCATCTTTCTATATTGTTACTGAAGGAGGACATCTTATTTACAGCAGGGCTGCATATAAGAGTTTGATCATTATGGCCAATGCCAATACTGATATCTTGAGACTAAAGCTGACTGTAAGTAGTGCTGGGTATCAAACTTGAATGCTTTTTTTTATCACAACCCACAAATTGTCTGCAGCACTCAGTATCGAAAAGTTCCTCATTTAAATCAGGAAACAAAATGAAATTTTATCCAGGTGAAGTTCTTGCGGAGGGAGAGACTTGAGGCGAAGATACTGTGGAGGTAAAAGGAACAGGTGCATGCGGGTGTTAGTTGATAAAAAAAAAATTGAAAAATACGGGAGGTTAGTTGTAGTTTGGCCCTTACCAATATATCAGCAGTTGTAACAGCAGCAGTGGCTGTGATTCACAGCTCATGGAGGCAATTAAGGTATTTAAAATAGAGGGATGTTTTTCATAGCAAGAGGATCGCATCCTGAAACGACAGTAGCTAAACTAAAGCACAGCCTCAGTGCGTGATCTGTAAAGAAGTGCTGGCTCACGATAGCATGTGCCTTGTGCCACATATGGAGACTTAAGGCCTTTATACACTGGAGGTGGGTTTTTTTGGTGTGATTAATTCACAGGTTAATATATTTTTTTGAACTGTTGTTTTTGTCATGAGCACTTTCACACAGAAAGCGAATACGCGGTGAAAAAGCAGCACAATTTTTTTTCGGAACAAGGTCGACTTGTCTGAGCTTTCGCACAGCGAATAAAGGCACGTTGTGCGGAACGGACGTCACATCACAACTCCAGACCTGTTGATTGTTTGTGTTTCTCATCATCTGGTATTATGACAAAAGACACAAAAATTATAAAGACAATGTGTGGAGCAGCACTGTCAGATGCAGGATAGGGAGTAGATTAGTTTACTTTTGGATGTAGTAGAGTAAATATTCGCAGCTGAGCATTTCGCATTTTTGTATCGTTTATTCGTTACGTCCCCGGTGTGTAAAGGCCTTTAGTCTCAGTGGCAGTTTTCTGATTCAACTTTGACCTACCGTCCTTAGCGTAGTTGTTAGTGCACAATTTTCTGTGTAATTAAGGATTCTAACATACATTTTAGGTGTGCTCACTTTCATTTCCAAAGGTGTTTTACATAAAATGTTAAAACTAGGGGTTTGTACCTTGTGTCATCGTCTGACAGCTTGTGTTCTTCGCCCTTTTGGGACTCCATCCCAGTGATCTGGCTGATCGCAGCAGTTAAGCATGTGAGTAAACTGTTATTATCACTGAGAGGAGTGATAGTCAAAACTACAAAATAACACCAACAGCACCGCAAATGCCTCTCACCAGATTTTTTTAGCCAGTCTGGGGATTTAAACACATGACCTCTCGAAGCTGTAAACTTTGCAGCATAGCTTTATTCCTATAGGAAAACAGTGAAACAATGTTCCTTTAAAGTCAGACAACTAATAGGAGTAAAATATGGCTGTGCCTTTTGAAATATATATTCAGTGATATAGAAGTAAAGCACATTATGGATAACAAAGTTTGATCGTAAAGCCTTTTGTTTCAAAGCAAAGTGGATATTAGCACATTCTTGGATATTACTCCAAATAGAATCATCTCAAGAGGGAACCTCTTTGTTGCTCGGCCACAAAAGGACTTTCTGTTGAGTTAAAACAGAGTTTAAAGTGGTGCTTTCAGTTACTTTACTGTTGCACAGCTGACAGAGAACAACACACAGACAGAAGCCCATTTCCCTCTCCTCTTTCGCTACCAGCCAGCAGGATCCCTGGTTTCTGTTTTTAATGGAGGCTAACAGACACTTGGATAGAAACAGATACACTGATATGATGAAAGGGTTTTTGCCACCCGGCGCAGCACGAGGTAAACGTCACTGTGAATTTAAAGTTTAACGACATCTCCCTGATGTCTTTTGTGGAGGATGCAGGGATGGTGGGCACCAAAGAGCACTTATTTGTCATTTTTGAATAATTAAAGACACACTCTTGTTAGAAAAACCTTTTGTTGTCTTGTAACTGACTCTGAGGCAATCTAAGCCACCAGACCTCCCAGCGGCACTGAGTGCATTAAGCAATCGCTCTCCCACTGCTGAAATTTGGCAAGTCACTCAGGCATGCTGATGTCTTTATGCAGAATTGTAGGTGTAGTCTTATGGAGTAAAAAAAAAACACTTACCTGAAATAAAATTAGCAAGTGGCTATAAGAAGTCTACAAGGCACAAATAAAGTGAAAGCTTCCTATTGTTGTTATTCATCTCTGAAATTGAGATGATCCTGTATGTAAAGTTATTACTTCCAACAAGGATGGTGTCTTCTAGGTATGGATTGGTATTACCATAAATTATTTATTATTTTAGACATTTAATGTTAACGTTCAATCTCGGATGACATGATTGGCTAAAGGCCGGGGTATGCTTTAGACGAGCTAGTTTGTACAAAGTGTCACACGACCACAGCTAAAGACAAAAGTGTTTATTCTTGTTCCGAAGGACCACAATCGAAGGTTGGGTGAAAATCCTGCTGTCATAAAGAGAGGCAAGATGTGACAGAATAATGACACACAGATATATCCAGAATTAGGGGGCTTCTGTGCTTTTAACTTGTACAGCAGGCAAACGGCAGGAATTTCATACATGCTAACGTTACTTGTGTGAGGGGGGCTTCTTTGCTATTAACCCATGTTGCCTGTTGATGGTTTGGGACACACACAGGTCATTTCTCCTTGCCTGTGAGAGCTAACTCTGTTAAAACTCATGTAGCGTTATTACTGCTAATAGCTGCCGTTTCTCACTGGAATTTTACGTGTTATGTTAGCTAGCTAGACGCGACAGATGTCTATCAACATGTGAGCATGTGAGGATCAAATTTACCCCTAAACAGTAATTTATTAGCATATTAGCTATCATGACATGTTGGCAATGAGTTTTCTACCCCCCTGCAAACACATCCAAGATTGTTTGTAAATGGGAAACCTGTCCATACTGACGCCTTCACTCCTGTCAGTTGAGCAAACAGTATTTTTCAAATACTGTCAAGTATTTAACTAATTTTAAAGTAGCTAACATTACTCCATTACTAATTACATTTGAACAGTGAACACAGGCATTATCAGTGAAAGGTAGGCCCTACTTAACTTCCAGCAGTAAAGGTATTATCATAATATACTGTATGCTCCCCTTTAAAAGTGTTTCTGTTCTTAAATACAGTACTTGAGTAAATGTACTTCGTCACTGTCCACCTTCACCGTGACACAATTCTGAAGAAGTGAAATTTTAAACTCTAATGCCCTGTGGAAAAATGTGATTAGTTCATATTTGAAGTGAAGTTTGCACTTTCCTAACGGATCCCTACAGAGTTCGAAAAATGTTTTGGATACATTACTGGTAGTGTGTGTGTGTGTGTGTGTGTGTGTGTGTGTGTGTGTGTGTGTAAGGCTCTAAAGCATTGGCATCAGCTTTCATCCATGGTTTCCCCAACAAACCCAGACATTTACTGAAAGGGGTTTAAATATTCTTAGTTTTCTCATGATAACTAGAAGGAATAGCAACAACACTGATGGGACTCCTCCTACACAGGTCTTTGAACACAGCACCCTGCAGCACCACCACCAACCTTATTAACCCCCTGCAGATATTCTGGTCTATGAGACTGTAAAAATACTACCTAGTGCTCCTTTAAAAAAGACTTGAGGTCACATTTTATAAATCGCAGAGATCTCCTTTTGCAATAAAACTGGTCAAGTGAAACCCAGTTAACTGCAGAGATTGTGGAAACACCTAATCTGTTCAGCCTGGGCTACTGGATCAACTTTTGTCACCCCCACAGCTCACTGAGTCAGATCTTCTCCCCAAAGTGCCACTTTTGTGGTACATTTCCTCCTTGAGCCCCCAGTACATCAAGATCAGGAGTGTGAGGACAGGTTAGGGCCACAGTTCCATCCGAGGACTTAGTCTGAGCCCTGAATATCATTAAACTTTGAATAGAAGTCGCTATCAAAGCTCTGGCTCCCTGTCACATTGAGATAGTGCACGCACCAGATGAATGTAAGGATTTACAGTGAGAGCACTGAAGGTCACCCGCCGAGAGGCATCAACTCGGAGGAATACTATGTCCCCGGGCTGCTGCATATCCTGCTATGTCTCGCTACTTCTAAATTATAAGATGTGCATGAGGTGGAGCTGATTCTCTTGGGGAAACCTGCTTTGTCTTTTAGTCCCCATGCAGATTTCACCGCTGGCTGCCTGGGCCCTTTTCCAAAAATATGCCGCACAGTTACCAGCGGCCGGCATGGCATGCAGGCACTTGAGCGAATGAGACGAATGAGAAGCATAGTGGACATTGTATAGACAGACTAGGCATGCGAACAGGTAAACTAGCAGGAACATGGTAAGAAGTCGTACAGAGGACATGTCAGAGATGCTTTAGCTGACGGTCTTATCCACAATGACTTTCAGTGAGTTTTTCTCAGCTGAATAAGCTTAAATGCGTCGATCAACAACATGACAAGCCATCAAAAGTACAGACCTCAAGGGTCAGAGCAACAGTGCAGAGAATATAGAAGAAATAAATATTCCTGTGTCCCTCAAAAAGTGCTGCATAATAAAATAGGAGAGAAGTGAGGATGAAGTTATAAGACAGAGGGACTTTTTTTCTTCACCACACAAAGGAAAGCAGATATTCAGATAACATATGAGTTATTCAAATTTCCATATCAATGAGGCAAGACAAATATGTAGGATTCATGCTCATAGTGTATTCAGACAGACATCTAGACAGGCTGATATACCTTGGGGCAGAAAAGGAATACAAACAGGTAGGCAGGTTTATAGACAAGCAAACAAACAGATGAGATAGACATGCAGACAGACAGACAGACGGACAGACGGACAGACAGAAGGACAGACAGTGCCCAGAAGAGCAGACAGACGAGATAGATTGACAAACTTAAAGACAGAGAGAGTGACAAGGCTCTGAGGAAAACACACACACACACACACACACATAGAGACAGACAGCAGACAAGCTGGTCTTTTCATGGCTCATTCTGCAGGGGGATCAGGGAGGGAAACGGCCTCTCAGCAGATGGAATATTTATCACGTCTGGCGCTGGATTCGCTACCCAGTCACAGCTGAGAAGCAGTGAGAAGGCTGGGACAGATCTGGGCTGCACAACATACACCGAGCGGATTGGGACCCACCGTGACTCGGGCTTCCTGTGCCCATGATGGTTATGAAGGCCTTGTCACCAACCTGTCACTCACCAGCGATACAGCCCAACCCAGCCGCCAGGCAGAGACTACACAAAATGGCCCACTAATGAATACAAGACAGTGCTTAGTGGTTTACTGGCTACAAGTTTCAGGCATAGCTAGTGGATGTTCTTTTTTTTAACACATGGCCCATCCAGGTACCTGTGGGCATTACTACCAATCTCTCTTGCTGCCTGTCAGCTAGTTTTAAGAATTTTACTGTGTAGTGTGTTGACAGCCAAGCCAAAAAAAGAAATGTCAACGTCGACATGCCTGATATCAAAACAACAAAAATGACCCACTAAAGTAAACAAACCTAAACAAAACATCCCACTAATGATACGTCAAGAATGTGGATTTTTCAAGTTTCTTTACAAGTGGATGTCATCAGTGCTACCAACCGTCTCCTCAGCTTGTGCACCATAAAATAAGAGCTCTGTTAAACATAGTTATATACATCATTTTCCCATTGTGATTCGTTGACACCGTCGCATTGTGGAGCCTGATGAAGATGGAAGTCAAATGGAAGTTTTATAACCTCAAGGCCAACCCACGCCCAGCATTGTTAGTCGTCTGTCTCGCAGAACTGATAAGGCTCCATTTTAACAAATGTGTCTATGCATACTGACTCCCAGAGACGTCTGTCATATGCAACCCTCTCTGTTTTATAACACGTCAAGGCATTTTTTTTTTTCCTTTTGCACTAAGTTTCAACCCTGTAATCACACAAATCCCCTTCTTTCTGTACATTATGAACTACTGTACATCCACAAAGATCGCTCAAGGCCAACATTTCACTATGAACATATAAAGCTTTGATGGTGGAATTAAAAAGAAAAGAGGACTGGTTACTGCTTTTTCCCCGGTAAACTTATGGCATGTACCTACTTTATACTCTCCTTAATGTTTTTGTGCTTGTGTAGAATTTTTGCAATAGTAGCTTAGGTAACACAGGTTTTTGTCTGTATAAAAAATAGACAATTCCAGTTCATTCCAGCTCATTCATGTCAGTGTCTCCAGTTGGATCTGATGTGCCACAATGTCTTTTTAGCCATGCTAGTGGCAAGGCTCTATAGATGGCAATGTCAGTCTGTTGGTCCGTCCAGCACTTTAGTCTAGACTGAAATATCTCAACAACTATGAGATAGATTGCCATGGAATTTTGTACAGACCTTCTTTATCCCTAAAATATTGATTCTACTGACTTTGGTGACCCCCTGACTCTAGCGCCTTCATCAGGTCAAAATTTGATTTGTCCAATAATAAATAAAATACCTGCAAAACTAATGACATTCCCATCAGCCTCAGCTGCACTTTGCTTTACTTGCTAGTTAGCAAATATTACCATGTTTACATGCTAAAGTAAGATAGTGAACATGGTAAACATTACCTGCTAAACATCAGCATTATCATTGTAAACATGTAAGCATGCTATGTCTAAGTACAGCCTCTCAGAGCTTCTAGCATGGCTGTAGACTCTTGCGCTGCGTTCACACATACAGATACAAGGTAGTAGGCCGTCTGTAGCTCAGTGGTTTTGTTGCATTGCTGCACTCTGATCCGACTGGACAGTTGTTTTCTGACGCCGCAGCTACTGCACACTACATAGTTAATTTCCTGCTGCACAATACAGAATAGGTTTGTTTGCAGCTTTTTTTATACGTTGTTTTAGTACAACATTGACGCCTGAGCTGGCAAGACTGATCGGCATTGCAGTCCTGTGCTTCGGTTTCTGTGGGTATTAAAACGAGTGTGCTGGCTCTTGCCTGGTTGACACTCTTATCACATCAGAGGACATTTGGAAAGAAAAAAATATATATATGTAGAGTTTTCTTACCTATTCACCAGATTTACTTGCAATATACATCCAGTCAAAGTTGTAGCTTTCTTAATGAATGTTAAGGTTTGTGTAAATTGGTCGAGGTAGTATTTATTTAGGGTGCACAAGCAGACACAACTTGCATTAAAACGGAACATAAAGCACTATGTATATTTTGCTTCTACAGTGTCACACATCACAATGTGCCATGGTCACCCAAGAAAAATGGTTTACTTCCTGTATTTTGTCACTCACTGTAATCTGTAATGTTTTGCAACTGAGCACAAGACAGATATTTGTGGTTTACTGACTGCCTGGTGTCGGTTTCCTGCTAAAACAGTGAATATTTAGACACATAAAGCTCATCCAGATACTTGTGGGCCTCTGAATAACATTCCCACTAGTTTCTGTTGATGCCTGTCAGCTTTACAGTTATTAGTTCTTATCATTTTACAGTCTGTTGGCAGCAGAGACAGCAGAATACATAAAACCCGACACGGCTACCATCGCAACTGACTAATAAAGATACAAAATGTGCTTAGACTAGACATGAGGAAAAGTATCAAACTATTCAAACTCACTGCTCTGGACAAAATGTAGAGAAACTACCTGAAAATAAGTTTACTGCAACATCACTGTGATGTTTACTGCTTAGACTAGTGACTCTTGAGAAATGGCAGTTTTGTTTGACACCACAGACTTCTGCTCACAGGGTCTTACAGTCATTGAAATAACAAACCTATTGTAAAACAAGATGCAACATTTCACACATAGTATTTTACAAAAACAAAATTCACATTTTAACACTTTACCACCATTTTCACCTTTGGGAAATCAAATGTTCAAAAAGTGGGTTTAAAAATCAGGTTCTTCTCTTCTCAAGCATCAATGCAGCTTTTTAAAGCCTGAAAACAGCACTTTTGCCACGTTAGGACTTAAGGATAAAGCAGCAGCATTCTTGAGACACATTTCTCATGTAACGATTTCTTCCTCCAGAATCCGATTTAAACAAAGTAGTTTAGTGATCCATTTCCTGGTGTTAAGATAAGAAGAGCAGTTTAACAGGGTGGCTAACGGCTCTTGTAACTATAGAGCTCATCTGCAGCCAGACAGCATCTCCTGCTCCTCCCCTTTCCTCCTTACATCCTTTCTTCTCATTCCTCCAGGGCTGCATGCTGGCAGAGGCTGCACTGGTCAGCCAAATCAGTCCAATTAGAGGGGCTCATTTGGTGCTGTTGGAGGGGCTCAGGTGCTCTACTGGGGTGGTAAATCTCTGTTAAACCTGCAGCCTACTGTTCTCCTCTTCACATTAATATCCCCTGTTCCCAGCCCCCACTGTTATCAAGGTGATCACATCCAGGGCTTCCCTTTTTTTGCTCCTGTTCCCTCTCCTTCCTCCCTATTTCCTGCAGAAATAGGGCATCTCCGTGCCAGCAGTCTACCTCTACCCAGAGGCGAGGAGCACTGGTTAGCGAACTAAGTCTGGGCCAGCTCGCGTATGTGGATTATCCATCATCCTGTCACAGCTTTTAATTCAACGCAGTGCAGACGCCTTTAAGGGGACTTGACCTGAATAAGTTGTTGTTTGTATTTTGATGTAAAGGTCAGTCCATTTACTAATGATGCATTGAGGGACTGTGATTGGTGCTAGCCGGGCTGTCCAGGGGTTCAGAGGGCAGGTGTGCTCTGGCAGGGTGCCCTGCTTTTAGACAGCTGGGTTAAGCCAAACAGAAGCACAACAGAGCAGCAACCTGGTGCTCTCAAAAGGTGTATCTGTTTGGTGCAGAGTAAAGAACACAGGGAGCTGAAAGTGCGACTCCCCACAGTTTTTCAACACTTAAAAATCAATACTGTAATCGAAACAAAAGAGCATCCAGCAGTTGCCCTGGACACACAATGAAAATAATGAGAACAGAATACAATATTTTTAAGCATGTGTGCATGCACGAATATGTGCCACCTCGTGCATGTTGCATCCATGCATGTGGATGCATACTATATGTGTATGCATATAAATCTGCAGCATATGAGATCCTCTGTATGCTGTGCACATGAACACATGAAGAGATATTCATGTGTGTTTTCATAAATATTTTATTTGCCTTTATGATCTTGTGTGTGCAAGTAAGAATCCAAGGATTCCTATTGGCCCTCTGTAATCACAGGCGAGATGAGCTGATCTGAAGGGAGGGGAATTACAATAGAGAAACTGAGGTATCAGGTACAGCTAACAAGGCCAGCGCTGCCAGCTACGCAGAATGAGCACCATCACGCCTCCTCCGCAGGGATACCGCCCCCACGTCACAAGATAACAACTGCAGAATGTTTAAGGCAAACTGACAGTCCATTATATCAATGACAGACCTCTATCTCCCACACCTGTACACTCTTTGGCACTCATGTAGTGCAAGATTCAGTGTAATACCAACAACAGAGAATTACAAGGTACTCTGATTGCGTCATGATTATATGCATGAAATTATGTTTTGTATATGCATTTTGTATATATAAGTCTCATTATGTTTTGTGTTTAACAATTTTCACTGACAAATATCAGCAGGATCCAATGTTATCACTCGATTGAATGGGCATTATCAGCCCACCTACACCTGCTAGATTCAAATTAAGTACTGATAGATTCATGGATTTTTACCCATGCTAGCTCTAGAGATGGCAATGTCAGTCTACCACTTTGGTTCTGACTAATATATCTCAACAACTATGGGATTGATTTCCATGACATTTTGTACAGACATTCATGGTCTCCAGATGATGAATCCTAGTGACTTTTCCTCTAGTATATTCTGCTCTTTGTTGTGTTATTTGAACTATAAAGGAAAGTCGAGAAATTGGGCTCTGCTGTACTTTTAAGGCACAGCATCAAGCAGACATGTATTTCAAATTTGCAGGTATAGAAAAATAAAGTCACAGTTGTACAGCTCTATTGACGACTTTGATTGACATGCTGGGAGAAAAACAAAAATCACACTGACGCTCCCATGCCCAAAAATAGACCCACAACTTACTTTTAAAAGAGCATATGCTTGTCAATTAGAGTTGACGGCCCCAGCAATCATGCAGGCTACAGTATATGCTAACTAACATCTGCTACCGCATATACAGTACATGTATACACAAAAAAGAGATTGCAGCTCTTATGTTGTCAGGAAGCCACAGTTTGAGGTAATGATTGCTGCTGTAGCATCAATACCAAGAGCCAACCATCTGTTCTAGTGACTATCGCAATTTATGTTGGGAAGCTGAAGTAGCTTTAGTATGAGACCATTTTTATATATTGCTATCTTCATGGCTCCAGGGATGGCAATGTTGGTCTGTCGGCCAGCCAGTCCACTATTTTGGGCCAAACAGACATATGGGCTTTTGTCTTTTATTCCACTGACTTTGGTGATCCCCTGACTTTTCCTCTAGTGCCACCAGTAGGTTGCAATTTTTGTCTTTTAGTGAAACATCTTGACATCTACTGGATGGATTGACAGGAAATTTGGTACAGATGTCCAGGGTGCCCAGACGATGAATCCTAATACCTTTGGTGATCCTCTGACATTTCCTCTAGTGCCACCATGAGGTTGACATCTATGCTTTGAGTGAAATGTCTTGACAGTTATTGGATGGATTGCCGTTAAATTTGGTTCACACATTCATGTCCCCCTCAGGGTGAATTGTAATCGCTTTGGAGATGCCCTCACTTTTCATGTAGCCGCATCATCTGGTCAAATTTTAAATTTGTCCAACGAGCTAAACTAAGATGGTTAACATGGTTAAACTTTCTTAGCATCAGCATTTTAGCCTCATCATTGTGAGCTTGTTAGCATGCAGACATTAGCATTTAGCTCAAAGCACTGCTGTGTCCAAGTACAGGCTCACAGAGCCGCTAGCATAGCTGTAGGCTCTTAGTCTTGTTGAAAACAAAAACCTCATGCAAGAGTACACGACTAAAATGTGGTGAATTTATATGGAAGTTTGGGATACATATTCCACGGGTAAATTTCAGTGGGTTTGTCTAGGTTTGCATCATATATAGTGGAGACTCCAGAAGAGGGTTGTAATTTCCATGAATTCCTTTTAGGGTTATGTGAGAGGTAACATTGTAATTGTTGCTGTAGAAACACACTGTATACTAATGTGAAAATGACAAGTAGATTTCTATCAAAATGTAATCAACTATAAGAAATTAAGTATCCACTTCAGGGTGCAAAGCTAACAAAAAAATTCCTGAATTTGGAAAATCAATTATCAAATTTTGGTTTCTGTAAGTTAGGGCCAAGCATCTGGTCTCTACTGAGGTTACGGGTAAATCCATGTTTCTAAGCTATTTCTTTTTATTTATTTTTTTGTTTTCTGTGAAAATGATGATGCATTCCAGCTTATTTGGGATTATCATGATACTGTTGAAAAAGCAAGGACAATTAATACAGTCATAAAAAAAAGGATGAGTGATTCAATGTGGTTTTTTTTTTATCTCACCGCAGCACTTAGGCACACTGGAGGGGATTAGTGCACTGCGAGCCTTATTTTAAGGGTGTGATTACATTTTCAAGGGCGAAAATCACATTATGAGAAGTGACTCAGGGAAAAGCCTTGTCCCTGATGTACCAGGCAATGGTGCAGCGGAACTTTGTGAATATTTCTGAGGCCTTTGGCTATGTAGAGATTTGTAATGTTTTGTCAGGAAAACAGTTTATCGACAGCGAAACACCCGGCCGATCACACAGCTCCTTGCCCGCTGGAATTGTGTTCTTATCTCTTCCTGAGATGCTGCAGTGAAAAGCCTCTGTTATGTAAAGTGCGACCGCCTGGATATATCCGTGCCCACACACCATCCATCTAGTGTCCGCACACCTACCAAGCTATGCCCATTTATCTACCCATCTATCCATCCATCCATCCATTTTACTCTCTCGCACTCTCCTCTGATCTGCTGCCCAGTCATAATCAGCCAGCCCTCAAAGGCAAGGCAGCGTCTTTTATCTCAATCAGCCATTCTCCACTTCACTATCACCGATACCATCTCCGGACCTCCTGCGTAAAATTAGATTTAGATGTAGATTAGTATATTTTCACCCCCTGCCGACCTACCACCCGCCGACCCCGCACTCCGATCCATCAGCTCGGCTGCACTTTCGCTTTCAACCGCAGTGCTTTGATGAGGCAAGATACCTGTATTTGAAAACAACATGTAATTTCCTAGTTAGTCAAGGCAGAAGATGTTTCGCAGCGACCTGCTGAGTGAGTACTGCATTTTGTCTTTGAGCCTTCAGGGTAATCACTGCATGGCTTGACGGTCTAGTTCAAGACACTTTCCAAAGTGAGAGGACACAGTTCATGTGTAAAAATAAGTGCCTGCTTGGTTATCTTGCTGTGCATCTTACTCGCTGAGATGTTAGATTTAGTGGGATTGAGGTCAAGTCACTGTATGTGTTTGCTGTGTGTATGTGTCTGTATTTATCAGTGTGTGTGTGTGCATGTTCTTCTTTTACTATCCTTGGGAGAACAGGTATGTCTTACACCTTCATGTTTGCAGAATGAGTTCATTTTTTCTGGTAATTATATCTTTGGTTGGTGAGAAGGATTTGCAGAAAAAGGTTGATAACTTATGATACCTATTTATATATATCACTTTTTAGAACGAAAGTTACATACAAAACAGCACAATGAAGCATTAGTTAGAGAAAGTAAAACTAAAACAAAATATTAAAGCTGAAATCTGTGACATTTTTTGTGTGTTTGCCCTAAGGTGGAGTAGCATCTAGAAGGCTTCTCATTTCACCTCGTCAACGTTGGTATGCAGCTGTCTAGCAGAGTAAAATGTCATGAAGTAACAAAAATATGTAATTTTGTAGGTACTGTCAGCTAGGAAAGGAGAGACCTGAAATCCCGATCAACATTTCTCAAAAACTGAGTATGGAGAGTGTCGCAAACCAAAGTAGATGTGATGGCTTTAACATTATACAAAAAAAAGTAAAATAAAATTAAGGAATTAAGGTTACCATTGAGGTTTTGGGATAAGGTGACAGTTAAAGTAATACTGTCACATAATGATAATAATAATATGCTTGATTACTGATGAGAACATGGGTAGATTTTACCTCTGTAAGTTTAGTACAGGAATTGCCCCAAGATGGTGGTTAGCTTATCTTAGCAGAAACACTGAAAGCAGGGGCATAGAGCTAGCCTAGCTCTGTCAAAGGTGCCTTCAGCAACTCCCAAGCTGTCATATTTGCATGTTGTATCTTGTGTATTTAACACATACAAATATAGAACGAGACATTATTGTTTAACGAGCTATAGTTAGCAATTAGCACATCAGAAGTCCTCGCCCATCGCAAGGTTGGAAGCTGTTCACAATTTCCAAACTCTGAACAAAACTCAGGTGATTCTTGGACGGTTGTTGGCTAGTTCATTAGCTTCCCAGTAAGACAGCAAACAAAGGTATTACCCAAAATGTCAAAGTATTCCTTTAAGGTTTGGGTTAGGGGTTGGGGAATGAGTGTAGTTGATTTTAAAGAATGTGTGTAGTACTTGCATAACTTATGTAGGTGTTGCTGTGCCTGTCTGTATCTGTGTTTCTGTGTCTAATCCAAGGCTGTGGCAGAGCGACAGGGACACTGTACATCTGAGAGTTTCAGGGAGATAATTGGGACCTTTTCCCAAGTGATTACCATTCAGAGGGAGTTAGGATCAAAGCGAGGGCACCCTGGCCGCCGAGGAGAGAGGGCATAGCTGCCTTCAGTAATCTTTTCAGATAAAACGCTCTCCCTGCCTGCCTTCCCGCAGGGCTCCGACTGTCCCATTCCTTACCTGACTGTTTGTTGCTGTCACCGAGAGACAGACCTCGGTTACACTTGCCAATTTGACTAGATCTCGAAGATTAGACAAGGATGGGGCCAAATATAGGCTTGAATCAGAATCAATTTATTGGCAAAGTACAATAACTGCTGGGTGGGAATTTGTCTTCAGGCCACAGCCGCAGGAACGAGAATTTTTCAAGGGCACAAAGGCACGTTAAATCATCACTGACCACAGTGACATACACAACAAAATCATACTGTCATTAAATAGGGACAGTAATGCAAGTGCGACATAACTAATGTGATTAAAATAAGTCAAATTATCAAGAGAGAGTTTAGACATCAAAACTCTCAACAAATGTGATGTACTCCCTTGCTTAAACAAAAAAGTAATGTCAAAAATACATTTTCATCAAGCGTATAAAGTAAACTAGTCTGTTTTCTCAGTTCTTTAAAAGCTGATGTTTTTGGAGAGACAAGGTTTCCACCTAACACAGACTATGCGTTTGGTACTCCAATTATAGTCACATTAGTGGAGACCGGTAAGAACATCTTTACACGTTCATCAAATCCCTGTAAGTGAGATCAAGTTGTGAATGTGTTGCTGATGACTGAGATGTTGTCATTCAGTCAGCGGCGCCTCATAAATACTGGACCTGCTATAATCACATAAGATTATTAGGCGTTGTATGATTTATAAAATTACGTAAGTGTTTAACCACATTATTGTCTTACTCACACAGCACTGTTTTTATTATAATTGACAACTCGGATGGCAACTTGAGTAAAATATCAGGACATAAAGTGCAAGGAGACGTTGTAGGACAAAAAATAATAGCTTGTTCTTTGAGCCAGGACTGTCTAGGCGGTGATCTTAGTACTTTTGCAGGGGCTCACTGCTCCTTTCAAGAGGACAATACTGTGAAAACTGTACACCCATTTAGTGCTACAGAATGCTATTAAAATGATACAAGAATTGATATAAGACAATATTATAAAATCATGTGGATGACAAATGGGGTCCTTGAGAAAGTACAGACCTTAACTGTGCAAGTGTATTTTACTTTCAACTTCAAAGAACTTAAAAGGTCATCAATCTAGAAAGCCAGAGCAAGTTGCTGTAACTCACATTTAGTAAAATAATAGCTTCTGGGATACCAAAAATTATCTAATAACTACTCCCAAAATTAAGGATTACATTCAAAAAAAGAACTATGTATAATGGTGACGACGGTTACAGGTACGGACAGTTAAACTTGAAGACATCAAATTTCATCCAATGCTCTCAGTCTCCTCGTTAGCGGCTAAGCTAACATAGCTAACATTATAATTTCTCAGACTGTCAGGACAAGCTGCTGCTCTGCCCTGAATGTCCTGAGTTCAAGATTTAAGATGATTAAATGTTGATGTGATGTGTGATATTGATGTAAAGTGTGACTGAGGGATTCCAACTGTAGTTTGGTATCTACTAGCATTAGCTGTTGGTCAGTACTCAAGTGCTATCTAGCTACAATGGGGCTGGAAAATCATTTGCGGTCAGTAAGCGTTATATAATTTCTCAACTCACCACTCTGGACAGCAAAAAGACATATTCCACATGCTAACTCATAGCTAATATCTATGATTTCTATGATAGAAAGTGGTATTTTGCCCTCTTACAATCCCTCTTTGTCCAAACACACAGAAACCAGCTTATGATGCATGTTTACCACTAGATAAAAAAACTACAGTTTTATATAGTACTTTGGTTAACTCATCAAAGTCACTTGAATTGGCTTCTGCTAATTAAATGTAAAAATGAGAGTTTTGATCCTGTCCTTGATGTTATGGGACAGGACATTTTATGTTATAAGGGGGGTTATGGTCGCAATGCCGCACTCTTGATCAAACCCTGATTCTGTGTATATTTAGCATTGATCCACTATACTTTAAGATGTTGTAGCATTATGTAATACCACAAGTTGGGGTCAACCTGTGGGCTCAAGTACATGCTGTCAGGGTCTTGGGAGATAAATAAAGTGATGAAGTGCTACCCAAAATATATAGAATTCTTAGATAACCAAGGCTGTGTGATGAGTCCCTTCCTCTACTCCCTCTTCACCCACGACTGCAGACCTGTACATGGCTCTAACACCATCATCAAGTTTGCGGATGACACCACAGTGATTGGCCTCATCAAGGACAACAATGAATCAGCCTACAGAGAGGAGGTGGACCGCCTGGCTGTGTGGTGCGTTGAGAACAACCTGTTGCTCAAAACCAATAAGACCAAGGAACTCATCGTGGACTTCAGAAGGAATGCTGACACACACCCACCCATCCATATCAACGGTGCGGCGGTGGAGCGTGTGACCAGCTTCAAATTCTTGGGGATCCACATCTCGCAGGACCTCACCTGGTTGACTAACTGCTCCTACCTGGTTAAGAAGGCTCACCAGCGCCTCTTTTTTCTGAGGACTCTTAAGAAAAACCACCTCTCTTCAGACATCCTGGTGAACTTCTACCGTTGCACAATCGAGAGCATCCTAACCCACTGCATTATAGTTTGGTATGGGAATTGCTCTGTCTCGGACCGGAAGGCGCTGCAGAGGGTGGTGAAAACTGCCCAGCGCATCTCTGGAGCCTCACGTCCTGCTATTGAGGACATCTACAGGAAGCGTTGTCTTAGGAGAGCAAAGAACATCAGAAAAGACTCCTGCCACCCAGCACACAAACTGTTTGCCCTCCTGCCCTCTGGGAGGCGCTATAGGAGTCTCCGGACCAAAACCACCAGGTTCAGGAACAGCTTTTTCCCATCAGCTGTCTCCCTGCTGAACTCTGCCCCCTGACGTCTCCCCCCAACGCACACACACACACACACACACACACACACACACACACACACACACACTTACCAACCCCCTTGGACCAAACTTGAATGACATCACTGCACTATTAAGTTCTCTTTTTTTTTTATAATCTGCTTGCACTAAATAATACCATTGCACAACTGTACATTCAAACCGCACATTCTGCACTTTATGTATACTTTCTGTATATACTGTAAATATTCATGTACCCTGTATATTTATATTCATTATGTTATTCTACTGCTTATGCACTTCTGGTTAGATACTATCTGCATTTCGTTGCCTTGTACCTGTGACATGTGCAATGACAATAAAGTTGAATCTAATCTAATGTATATTTTAACCAAATTTATATTTTGCCTCTCAGCTTTTTCTATGATGAGCAGCAGGTCTACAATAAAATGAGCCCAGTTAGTGAAACTGCAAACAATATGTACTCCACCTGTCAGATGATACTTAATTCTGTAATTTTCCATGCTGGCACAAAATAATGACTGTACCCAACTGACAGATTTAAGCAGGATATTCATAGCAATGACCCAGAATTCAGTAATTAATCACAACTTCAACAACAGAGACAAGGACAAGCATCGCTTCCTTAGACTGTGCTTGCAGAGATGTCACAGATGGAAATAACTGCAAAATGTGATTCAGCCTCAAAGGCATTTTGTCCTTTTCCCATTCAAATTGAAAAGACGAGTTGAGTGTTTTTTCACCAGATGGTTACACACAAGATAACACTGCAGTAGAAACATATCAACACTTGGAGGCCACCAGGATATTTCCAGCCTTCATGTCTTTGTCATTCTTATCCTTTTCCAGCGCGTCTGGTCACGTACAGAAAGCAGGCGGCACTTTGAATGTAAATATCTGTAGACCCTATCTCAAGGCTTGCCCCATCGACGGACCTCTGGCAGAACAAGGGAACCAGGCTGCATTATTCACAGCCGCAAATGAAACTGTACCCCCGTGAGAGAAGCAAACCCAGCAGAGAACACACACACACTTGACCTGGCCTTCTGTTCATGCTGTTTTCACATCTTTCGGCCCCCATAAATCCCCGCATCACTGTAGAGGTGCATACTGAACAACTAGCCACATCCCCACGGATGGCTTCAGGCAGCTCAGATTAGCAATGAGAGCAGTTTGCTTGGAAACATTGTGATAGAGCTGTGTGAAACGAAGAGCCAATAAAGGCGAGCATTAGCAGTTCCTGAAATGTGTCGGGTGCCCTTGATGTGGTGGAGTTTCCCCTTGTGAAGGACAAAACCCGAGATCTTACACACAGATAGTGTGCCAGTAAACAACTTTTCCTGTAAAGATCCTGCCAGTGATTTAAAAGCTTTTATTTAAATTGCAACAACACAAGACGACATAAAGACAAACAGTTGGTGGTATATATTAATATTCATCTTGTAATGTGTACGGGAGTATGGACAGGTATCGATTTTCTGTGATGGCGTTTTAATACCAATAGAAAAAAGATTGACTCATTACTCATATTAAATTATGTGCTAAAAGATTATCTTAGTATATATATTTAATAACAGGAAAGAGAGATTGGTTATTAAGAGAGCACAAAACTAATTAAAGCAATAACAAGTCTGCAAATCAAGATTTAGGAGCGTATCGGGACAGTTTCCTATGTTTAGATCAAAATATGAACGGATGTTTTGTGAGCATAAAAGCTGTTTTGAGCCTAGATGCAGGGCTCTGCATGCAAGCTTCAAGTGAAATCAAAGTAAAATCCATTTGATTTGACCCAAAAGTTAATTGACCATGACAGACAGATGTAGGCATATCCTGTTAGGAGTATATTCTGCAGTAAGAAATACTGTCATCCCAATGAAAACTGCGAGGTTCGTGGGTAATGTGAAAAAGACATTGTTGCTGAGATTTTCAATGTCATTTTTGATGCTTTGATCCCCACCAGTTCCATTTACTTTTCTTAGTATAGGGGTGTGCTAGCAGATGTCTCACAATTTAAACAAACTATTTAAAGCCAAACCTGCGCTTCTTTTAGTTCACAGCTTGCCATTATGCCTGTTCCTGTGCACACTGCCAGTCTAAGCAAGTAAGGTAGTGAGCAAGCCACCAAGTGAGTTTAAGTGTGGGTTTGGTGAGAGTGATTAAGTAAGTGAGTGACCAAGGGAGTTGGTAAGCAACTCAGTGAGTAAATGAATGCATGAGAAAGTGCATTAACATCAGTCAGCAGGTGACTGAATGAGTGAGAGGATGAGCAAGCTACAGAGATATGTAGAGCATCTTAATATGCGTTTCCTCTCTCCCTATTCCTCCCAGCAGTGAGGCCACTGAGCCCCCAGGCTCTCGCCTTGGGCCAGGATATCCTGCTGCAGAGCGGCCCTCTGGGAGACGAGGGCAGCAGCTACAATCCTGATGTGAATGCAGAGCCGGAGCTTGAGTCAATAAATCACCAGCCGTGACTGATGTGCTTGAACATTGAACCTAAGTGTTTGAAAACGTGGCACATTTTCTATAGAGTCACATTCAGACATTTCTGTCAGCGCTGATGGACTCAGAGACACACAGAGGCAGGTATAAGACAGAGTGCACACTCTGCTCACTAGACCACACGGTTTTAGAATATCATTGAAACAAATCTCTACTTCTTACTTACAGCCTTGTTCCCCTGTATCAGATATATAGACATACACCTTGTAGACACACTATAGTCGCCAGACATGTCATTCACCAAAAATATGATTACCATATTAAAAAACAGCCACAGTTACTGTTCATTTTATCCAGTGATTAATTGTTCAATTAGCTTTCTTTAAATTAATTCTTAATCTAAATGCAGTAATGTATTCCAGAGTTTTCTCTACCATTAAATACTAAAGGTAGGGTAGGTCACTTTGCCTTAAGGAGTTGCTATCACAGTACTATACTATAAAATAATTTCTGGGCTTCAATGGAGAGTTTTGTGTCCTCTGCTGCTGTTACAGAAGCTTTCCCATCCCCACATAAACAACATCTTGGGGAAATACTTCATTTATTTGGCAGAAATATCGGCTCAAAATAGAAGCCTTAACCTCATTTCTGGCATGTTGGTATCAGAATCACCAATGTAAATGGAAACTGTGGACTGTGTGTTGTATGTTGCATCTCTCGTCTCAACATCGAGCTAACACGGAGTTACAGCAATCTGTCTGAGTAATATATGAAGCTCCCTTAATCTTAATGTATGTATTCATCAGTGCATATGTACTGCATGCATCCAGATGGCTTGTTTTTGACTGCAGAGTATCGTCTCCACTCTCTCTCCCTCTTCAGTGTTTTCACTTAAGAATATCATCACTTCAACCAAAGAATACTAAATGTTGAATATCATGTAGTGGGAAAGAATTTGAATTGCAAAGAGGAAGGAATTATAAATAAGAAGTGACAGTGACACTGACTGGGTATGGCTTGAATGCTGAAACATTTGGATTTGTAATTACTTCCTCTTTGCAATTCTAATCATTTTCTCTTGCACAGTCTGTGACTTTCTGCAACCTTTTGAGTGTGGAGACCCATTAATGTCCATTTCTGGACTGCTACTTTGGGCTGTTTGCACCATTTTGGGTCCCGAGGAGTGATGTGTAATATACTTAAACACTTTGAAGCCAGGCTTGCAAGGAAGTTATTGATTTGTAACAACTACTAGCAACAAATTGAAACAGACCTAGCGCTGCCTGCTCGCACTAATTCCCCTCCCACTCACCTGGACCTGATTTTGACTGGAAGTTAAGCTGGTTGAGCAGCAGTGTTTTCAGACAGACCAAAAGATCTTAGCTCTACAACTGCTGGTACAAAGAGAACAACGTTTTGGGCCAAATCTTCCCCTTAGCATTTATTAGCAGTATTATGACTAATCAATATTTTGATATCAACAATGGATCAAATGACTACATGTAATTTGAAAGGGCTCATCTGAAGTGACAGAATTACCATCTGACTCTGCAGCTCTACAGAGCTTTTCAGCCTCTTTTAGCTGTTTTTAGCAAAAATGGTCTAAAAACAGCCTCTATGCTACCTGCCTACCACCAGAACAACAACAACAGATGGACAAAGATTTAACGGCTAGCTGAGAAGAAAGTCCAGCACCTAGCATTGCTAAAGCAGCAGACATTTTTCTCTGGAGTTGGCAGAGTCCAAACCAAAGTAAATATTAGACTTACTTTTATTTCGACTCCAAATGACTGAATGGATGATAATGTTGCTCCATGCCTTCTGGATGTGTAAACAGGCAATTTATAAGGTGATAATACATCAGCATTGTGTTTATAGCTTGTTCTCCAGCCCCAGAGTGGCCCCAAAAAATCAATTAATGCTGCTATAAAGAATGAACTGGAAAGACACACCTTAATGGCATGTAATGGTGGAAGCTAATTCTTACCTTTTTAAATTAGATCTTTCAGCCCTCTAAATTAATCAGACAGAGGGAGGTCAGACTAGAAGCAGCCAGGAGGATGAGGAAAAGTGGTGAAAGCTTAGATTTGCTTAGAAAATCTGCTTGCAGGAAATGAATAAGAAATGCTCAGTCCTCACTGACATCAATGTGCCTTTGAGCTATTTACCTCACAGTTGCACGAGTTGTGATTGTACTCAGCGGCACCTGAAGCTTCAGCGTCTGCAGCTGTGTGAATATGAAGCAGGCTGTTGTAAAATTGAAAATTTTAGGAAAATAAATGGTTTACCCAGTTTTGGACAGAAACTGAGGATAATGTATGAAGGCACATGATGCCATTTATCATTGTTTACAAGACACGTCCTCCCCCCAAATCAAGATCTGATAAGTCGGTCCTGACCTGCAGGATAATTTATCACAGCCACTCGAGCTGGTTGATGTTTATGGTGATACATGCCTGTGGGTATTTCTTATTCCTCATCATTACACTGGCCTTACAAGCCATCATTTATGAGATATTACCCTGTTTAAGCTGTAAGAAGCTGCCTGTAGTTATGAGCTTGTGAAAGCCAACTCTCTGAATTCTTCCACATGCAGTTTAATACGGCTCACAAAGGCAGGACTCTCTCCAAATGACGGCATGAGTAAGGAGCTGCATGTGCACTGTCACATATACACTGATGTGAAACCTCTGCACACATATACTGTGTACCTACAAATATTTACACATGCACTTTTAACCAGACAGGTTCAACAGGCCCAAACACACACATACAAAAGACTCTGCAGGCACTTTGACACACAGGGACACATACACAAAGAAAAAGATGCTCACATGGACATGAACACTCCCACACACACTGCACACACCAAAACACACACAAGTCGAAGCTTTACTCACTGTAACTAAAAGTAAACAAGGACACAGCAGCAGTGCTAAATTGTTTAGTTGGTCAATCGATTAGACACTCGACAGAAAAAAATTAATCAGTCAACAATTTTGATAATCACTTAATTATTTAAGTAATTTATCAAGCAAAAGTGCCAAATATATGCTAGTACCAGCTACTCAAATGTGAGCATTTGCAGCTTTCTCTGTTTTGCATAATTTCCCTTTTCCCTTTTGGGATTTGAACAGTTACTTGGATAAAAAAAAAAGCCATTTGAAGACGCATTTGGGAAATTGGGATTGGCCTTTTTCACTACTTTCTGACATTGTATAAACCAAACAATTAATCACTTAATCGTAAAAAATAATCAACCAATTGATAATGAAAGTTATTGTTAGTTACACGCCCTACATGGCAGTAAAATGTACTCAAGTATCCAAAATAAAACTACTTATAATAACAATAATAAGATAGTTTAGTTTCGGTTGAAGACGTTTTAGTCAGTTTGGGGGATTTTGATGCTTTCAGATGATTTTGAGGAATGAAAACAAGCAAATAAGTAAGGTAAGAAACAAGGAAAGAAGGAGAGACAGAACATAAGAAGACAAAAAAAAAAGCAAACTGTGAGAGGAAGTCGGAAGGGGGAAATAAACAATGAAAGAAGGCAGTAGAGACAAAATGAAAAAATTATGAAGGACAAAAGGATGGGAAAAAGGAACAAAGAAAGAAAACAACAAAAAAAGAACAGGAAATAAAAATTAAAGATGAGAGGGGTGGGGGTTGATATGATCTTTAGCAGTTAAGCCTGTTAAGTAAGTAATATCGACAGCTGTCACATAAAGGTATGGAAGTAACAAGTACGTCTCCCTCAGTACCAGAACATCGGCACTTGACTATACTTCACTGTCCACCTCTGACAAAAATGCACACACCTACATACACAAAAATACCCAAAACACATATTCACTCCCATGGACATTTCACTTGTCCACACTCACTCATTAGCTACTGTACACACACTTGCATCACATACACACACTCACCCGTCACTCCACAGCCGCAGCTGACAGACCCGCCGACTGTGTCGTTGTCATCATTGCAGTCCATGACAGGGCCACTTCGCTGTGTGATGAATGTAAATCCTGCATCAGCACTGACTCGTCTCGTCTGGCTGCTTCCAGTCCGACCTCCCTCTGTCGGAGTCCAGGGAAAGTGGCAAGTTACTAGCTTTAATTACTCCACTGGAATCACTTTTGTCAGTGTGTTAGTCCTCCTTACCTGCTCTGGACAAATCTACAGTCTTTTGTCATGTGATATGGTATCAACTGTCAAAATGACTTTGATGGGTTAAAAAAAAAAAAGCAGCAACTGTTTGCACTCATTTGAAGTCGTCACATACCACTTTGCTTCAAAATTTTGTTAATTTATGGCACTAAGAAAGTAACAATCAACACTTTTCTATTGCTATTGAGTTACGGATTCACACCCATCAGACTCAATTTAACACTTTTAGATAGTTTTGAACACTTGCCCCAGAGCTATATGAGCTCTCTGTGTGGACAAAAAACTCTCCAATCAACACCTGTCAACGCCAAATAATTTTCTCACAGAAAAAAACAACAGTTGCTAACACTGGAAAGTTTACTGTGCTTCACTGACGCGTCAAACTTTAGGTACTCGTGACAGCAGTGAGTGAGGATACATGTATGCTGCTAGTTGTGTTGTCAGTCATAAAAAGAAACAGAAACCACGTTAGTCCTGCGATTGAAATCTTACAGATACTGTGTATTTTATATTTTTTAACAGAATCGTGATTTGAGAGTGGACATCATTTGTTTTAGCAGCATATTGGTCCAGACTAAAATATCTCAACAACTATTGGATAGATTGACATGAAAGTTGGTACAGATACCCGCGGTGCCCAGATGGTTTGATAATCCCCTGACAATTGATCAAGCGCCTCCAGCAGATCAAAGTTTTAACTTATACAGTGAATTGTCTGTTGGAGTCTCTGCGTAAGAACAGCCTCTCAAAGCTGCTAGCATGGCTGTAGACTCTTAAATGTTGTCTTTTTTTTCCTGGTTGCTATAGTGATACAGTTTTCCAAAGTTATTCATCTCATTTGTTTCTTTTGATATGGAAATGTCATCATCTACACTTGACTGCAGCTTGTTTTGTTGTTGATGTTCACAGTTAATGAAATTAACTGGGTCCAATCACTAAATCCAGAGATTATTATTTTATCCAGGCAGCACCTTTTCTATCCAACCTAAATGCAGAATTAATACCCACAATTAGTAACAACAGTAGGTACAAATGCTCTTATTATTGTACTCGGGTCATTTTGTTTTCATGCTTGTACTTCAGTTTTATTACCTTCACCACCTCCGCTGGTGCTTTCTCAGCCTCCTTCAGTCCATTCTCCCAAAAGAGTCTTCATGCAAACCATCTTTATTTTATTGTGAGCTGATGGACTAAGATTGCGTCAATGCTCAGATGTTTAATAGAAACCAGGTCACTGAATTCTCTTAGGAACACACACACACACACAGTTTGGTTGAGCCTATTTTAGTGGCAATTCATTGAGCACCTATTTTTAGTGCAGGACACTTTATTGGAACCAAATCTGTGGTAGTAGTGCAGAGTACCAGCTGCCATATCTGAATCTGAACAGAAGGATTCCTTGATCATCATCATTTCAAAGCAGGATGTTTGTGGGCTGCTTTCAAAAGGTGATCAATTATAAACCATCTGTTACTGATCACTTTTGACTAGAGTCAGTAGTAATCCAGACTGTAATCCAGTTTTTTTTACATTTGGAATATAAAGTCAAACAAACGGAAGTGATGGCAAAATCTACAAAAAATAGTTCCCAGGTTATAAAGAAAATATGTTCTTTTCTACATTTTGTACATTTTAGTCACAGGATAACAATGTTCCTATTAGAATGCCACACTGTAATCATACATGACCATAACACTTAAATACTTACCCTGGTAATATATTGTGTTTTCTTAGAACTCTAAGTTTTTACCTAATTTGTGACATTTATTCAGTACAATCATAGACGGGTCATAATTGTCACAACCACCTGCTTTGCTTGGGGATGTGATGACACTTGTTGCTATGATGTGATTGATATGATTCAATGCTAAGATCAAGTTACTCATGTCAGATCATGTGTCTCCAGAACATTTCTCTTTGATGTCGGTTGAGTGAAAAGAAAAAGCTGTGAATTTACAGTTAGCTAATGTTATCCAGTTCGATATTTTTCTGTTGTGTGTATGTCCAGTGGTTTGTCACGAGGTACAGGGACCTGCATGATGTGCAGTATGGATTCATTCAAGAATCTAGTCTCCTTGTGTCTGCATGTTTTTCCTCCTGGTGCTCCAGTTTCCTCCCATTTTCCAAAGACATTTAGGTCAGGTGCACAGGAAACTGTAAATTACCCCTAGGTATGAGTGTGTTAGCTCTGTAATTCTTTCCCCCTCACTCTGCGTGTAGGTGCACATCCATGCAGGGAGCTAAACACTTTTCCCCAAAAGGTTGAAGAGAGGGGTTAGCCTTTAAAGTTTTTACTGGAAGCAACTGTGAAACTGTGAAGACAGTGTTGGATAAAACGACCAAAGTTATGCTAAAAATGAATTAGTACAGTAAGAAGAAATCTGGATTTACAAAAGTATAGACAGCTTTTAATCAACACCATTTCCTGTAAACTATAGGCCATCACAAGTTAAACATCACCATGGGCAAGATGAATAGCCGCGGCTAGTTCAGACACGGCTGTAATAAAATAAAATTTGCATAGTTCTCACTGAGAAACGTTTTATTTATTATTTTTTATTGGTGACACAAATAACGCTAGCTCCAAGCTCTTTAGCTAAGGCTCACTGTTGCTGTCCTTATTGGCGCCATGCAGGTTTAGATAATGGATAGATGGGTTGATGAGCCTCCTGTTTAGTGACTGCACAGGAACAGGCCTACTTCAAGCTTCCACTTCTGTCAAGCGTCCCCAGAGAGAATACCTCGTTCAGTTTTGTCGCAGCTCACATGTATTTCTGTACGTGTGTGTTGTTTCAAAGCAGAGAACAGGCCAGGAAGTGCGCTTTAAAACCAGAACTCTCGACACCTGAGAGCAACGAGTAATTGAGTCATTAGTTTTGATCAATGGTGCTATCAGCCGCTCGCAGATATATTATGGTCATTTTGTAGTACAAGTAAAGTAAAAGGAAGTAAAATCCTCTTTGATTTACTCTTTAAGATCATATTCCCTCTGAGGCCACCCATAATAAAATGCCTCACATGTTGGAACTGTAGTAGCAGTTGGAATTAAACTAGGAAGGAAATGGCACAAACTGAATTGACCGTAATTGACTGCAGCCGATAAAAATAACCCTATTTATCAGATTAAAATGTTTGTAATCACATTACATGCAATCCTGCCCGTTATACATAATCCATTACCCACCAATCACAATGCAAAAGAAGCACGTTTGGTCTGCACGGCCCCTTATTACCCCATTGACCCAACTTTTCAAAGGCTAAATCCCATTGATATGTACAAGGAAGCATTGATTACATTTTGTCTTTTCATCTAATCCCGCCGAGTACATGAGCCGTTAATGTTTAAATCAAAATCAATACATTACTTAATCATTCAAACTCATCTCTAATTTGTTTGTCACAATCGATTACCTTGGCCTGAGCGTGCTGTCTGCCTCTCTCGCCGTCAATTAAGGTCTGATGTGAGCAGACTGTAGCTGCCAGAGAGGAGGGGGCGGTGGAGGTTTATGACCAACCCTGCTGACATTATGATCTATCAAATGTTATGACCTTGGGGATATTAAGTAGAACTAATATGGAGGCAATGGTTGAAATGAAACGACGAGAATGATTTCTCATTCCACACACAGTCGCGCATGTTCAGGGGAATGTAATTAGAACATGGATATTGCGGATATTGCTCATTTACACTGGTACATTTATATTACCAAGATGTAGTTTTAGAACATTATCCCACATGGAGTACAGTAGCTGCTATAAATTCAGAATCTCATATAGAGTACATGCATTCTGTATGAAGTCATAGCTATGGATAGACTTAATCTGCGTGAACGTAAATGAAGTGGCAATTTCTAAAGCGCTTAAAACCACTGTCAGGGTGATATCAAAGAAATTGTTCAACAGCTCAAACAGAGAGCTTGATTCAGATTCTAGTCGAAATCGTTTACATTAAGTATAATTTTGAGCATTGAAAAATTGGGTTGAGGAACTTGTTTTTCAATAGGCATTTATTGTGGAATGTCAGTGTCTGTTCAGTGGAAAGCAGCTTACAATGAGAGTTACTTTGACTAAGCCTCCGTTCTTAGATTACCAGTATTATAAGCAGCCATCGTTAAAGACTGTACAAGTCAAAGCCACAGCATCTTGACAGTAAATGAAACAAATATTATACAATAACAGCACAACTCCTTATATAAAAGTCCATCTCTTTGACACCACAGATCCTTTCATCTTTGCCGTTCCCACATGAAAATCCTGTGTCAGCAGTGGCGAGGCGATGAGAACCTCAGGCAGTAATTATGGTTCACATAAAGCCATGGCATGAAACAACGCTGTTTTTTTACTGTACTCTGTACATTGGCTTAATGCTGCCTGGAGGACACAGCAGTGGATTGTCTTATGCCAGGTGCTTGCAATGTCTGGAAGAAGTCCTCGCTCAAGCCAGTTCATTTCAGACTCATCTCTTATTAGTCCCTTTGAAACAAATTAAACGGAAAACCTGCCTACGTCGTTGAGATTTACAGGTATCAAGGTAGTCTCTTTTAACAGCCTGGGTATTGAAAGGCCTAATGCGGTGTCAGTGTTTTGAAGGCTTTGAGGGATTTAAGTGGTTCTAAGTTGCAGCGGCAGAAACAAAGAGCCATCACTCAAGAAGATGGTCTGCTATCATACTATCTAATATATTGTTTTCATGGGACCACCTTGCAACTCCAGTTTTGGTGATTTGGGGGTTTTAATTGAATGATTACATCTTCTGCCATCTAAGAAAAATCTACCAGCCATTGAGGTTATCAAAATCCATTTCAAAGCACACTGGATAAACTCAGAATTGCATTGTGGTCAACCTGAAAGCAAAGCTCTTCTTTTGAAAAGTTGACATTGCTGAGATTAGAGGTTATCACCCAACAGTGATGACATATATTACCCACTGATCTCTGACCCAATAGCCCCCAACTTCATTTACCCTTCTACCAAATTCAAAGGCATGTAAAGGTCTCCCTAACTACTGGGTGGAAGTAATTTGCTTGAAATGTGGTCATAAATCCAGCCAAGCGCTGAAGCTTTATGAGGAATGTTGGGTTTATCGGCAAAGTCAGCTCAGGAGTGATCTCCATCTTTTATCTAAACTTCTACAATACACACACTGTGATGAGGCTGATTGTGTTGGAACTCACTGCAGATTTAGAAGTAATAAAGGCTTTATCATCAGTATGAAACCAGTGAAGGAATACTTTTCGAGCATTGCAGTAGCTGATTTGTTACTTACTAACATTACTGCCCACTGGGATCTGAGCCCATGGTGCCAAATGTGAACTTATAGGCCCCAAACTTTATTTAACCTGATGAAAAATCCATGTATCTTAAGGTCCTTTGATATATCTGTCTCCACAGTATTATCTGCATGAAAAAAATAGTTATATCTTCTTACAGTACTGTGTCAACTCGACACTCTGGCAGTAAAAGTACAGTTGGGTGCATAAAATCCTGAGAATCATGTTCTGTGCCAAAGAGTTCTCTCTCAGCCCACATGGAGAATTTGTTTCCAAATCGTAGTAGTTTGAAAAAAGAAAACACATTAAACATTAAGTTTCCTAAAAAAGAATCCATGTCCAGAGATAAAACTTCCCTGCCTCTGAAACCAGAGTCCCCCATCCCCCATTTCTTTTTTATTATCTCTAACTACTTTCTGCAAAGGCCTAAAAGAAAGTTACCAAAGGTTTTTAAGCAAGTTTAGGTCCATTAACTACAAATAGTTTATTGACATTACTGGCAATCATTTCGTGACATGCGACACTGTTTAACGCTCCCTTTAAAATTTCTATTTTATTACATTTGAAAAAGTACAACATTTCAATCCCAAATTGGCTCTTTGTCAGGTTCAGAGAATCTTTTGATTCCTGTACCTGATGAAGAGCCAGTGTAATAGCCAATTTCTAATGTAACAAAACAGAAATTTTCAAGAGAGCGTTTAACAGTTTAAAAGCCAACGTTTTACATAATATTAGTGTAGGTAGGTAAATTAATTGTATGTATTATAAGTTATTTGATTATCATGTGTGGCACCGCAGACTATCCTTGGTGGTGCATTCAACAATACTCTGACACCTGATTATCGATTGTGAGGTGCCAGTAAGTGTTACGTTCACAAGCGTTTATCAAAAAATTCAATCCATAAGACAAATGGATATTGTGAAAAGGATAACATGACTTTGGTTGTGTCTTGCTGTGGAAATGTTGTTGTATAGAAGTGTATGCCAAGTATCAAATGTCTGAGTATCCTTGAACACATCCAACAACAAACCAGAAGAGTTTCCGAAACAATCCCAGCTGGCAACTACATTACTACACAGCAGGAGGAGTCTAAAGACTATAGGTCAGCATTAATGTAAAATATGCATGATGTGTAGTTAATGGACAGTTTGGTCTTTTCATGCGTTTATGGCGCACCAACTCTTCTTTATAGAACTCAAATGGATGGATCTAACAAAAAGGATCCACTCACAAGGTGACATCTACTACAGCATGTTCCTTAATTTGAGACAAATCTTCTCAGGGGCTCTTACACTGATGTGTATTGCTGGGACCTTCACAGATAAAACATTTCGTCTCTCTCTTTTCACTTCTAACAACCCCCAAACCCATCTGCATTCAGAACGTGATGCAGCGATATGGCGAGCGAAGTTAGAAGCGGGCTGGCAGGGGGAATGAGCAGCGGCCTTGGTCTTTGAGTGGAATCGATTGCTTGTACAGGTCGAGGGAAATGAGAGAGATCTGACCACCCCTG
Source organism: Macquaria ambigua (assembly GCA_008360985.2). Lineage (NCBI taxonomy): Eukaryota > Metazoa > Chordata > Actinopteri > Centrarchiformes > Percichthyidae > Macquaria > Macquaria ambigua. The sequence continues at coordinate 100,807 of VMKM01001867.1, forward strand.
GATTGGCTGGAATCACTCACGGACAGAATCATAACAAGGGAGAGAGCTTACGGCCAGAGTGTGTGTTTGTGTGATAGATTGATGGTGGAGCAGATTTGTGTGCATGACGGTGATGGTTAGATATAGCCTTTTTATGTGTTTACAGAGTTTGTGCTTAAGCATCAAATATCTTCTTCTCATACCTTTTATACCTTTTTCTTGTTTTCTTATTTTCTTGAGGTGAAAATAACACTTTGCTGATTTGAGTAATTACAAGATTTTGAGCCTGTGCAGTTAATCGCATCACCATTCAAACTCACATCAGTAAACGATGATGTAGTGCCTTAAAACTTCTTGGGTAGGAGGTTGCAGTGAATGGTCAGGCACACGAAATTTTCTGACGAATGACGACTTCTTGGACTTGGTCTTCAGTTCAGTCTTGGATTCTAAGTTTAGTTTGTTGCTGGTTTCAACTGTTCGATTACTGAGCCCATAAGCACATAAGCATTTGTGAAAAGTTAATGGCTCAGCAACCACCTCTCCATCTTGTCTTTTCATAACAGTTATCATATCATGATTGTTTCTGTAGCTTTTGCTGTCTTTCAATAAGCTTTAAACGGCTCCATGGAAGAGGTTTGAAAAGATCTTCAGCTGTTGGATGATTCTTTTGTGATCAGTGGTGGAAAAGAAGCTGTGAATACCTGCTGAGATAAACAGTAATCTTTACTGGAGAGGGCAAAGCAATTGAATCGCGACTCACTGGGTATCGAATTAGTACCTGTAATTGCTCTATGAAAGTACATTCTCAGCATTTTCATTTTTAATGACGAGAGGAAAACTAAGAACAGTCGCAAGTGGTAGTTTGCACTGATTCTAAGTACCATTCAAACATGGCTAATGCTTGCAGAGCTCAATTTAAGGAACTATCGGAGCCGAAAGGACTTCCATCCCTGACCGGGTTAGTGGAGGGGCAGAGATTTAACAGGAGGAGACGGAGGTGGGGGTAGAGGGGGCTGCCAGGGTGGCTTCACTGGAAATGGAGGCCATAGATCTGTTTGTTTGGGGATTAGGCCGGGATTAGGCCTCTAATTCCCTTCCCTCGTGTGCATAATTGAAAAATGTGTCTGCCCATCGAAGGAAGATGAGAGGCCGCGGAGCCTGAGCCCCTCGCAGCGCTCGATTTTTAGGCAGACGAGCTCCAAGGCAGAGAGAGGAGGAGGAACTTTTAACAATGAGTTTCGGTCGAACCAAAGTCCACAACTGAATTCCGCTCAGCTGCGCAGAGTCGGTCTGTCCCTCCGTCTGTGTCTGTGAGGGATGAACTCTCTGACTGCAGCAACAAAGCGACAGACAGCTGCATCCAACCAGCTTTTTGTTCCTCGGCCGTGAGGAGAGAGTTGCTGTCATTGAAGTCTGTAATAGAGTGCTTGTCTCCTTGGATTCTTTGTGTTTTTCGCTGCAATCCTGTGTTCTTTATTCCCCGCTGGCCTCCTCTAGACTAAGCACAGGCATCTGCTGGAAATTTCCTGTATGGTTTTTCGATGCATGACACCTCACAACATGGTATAACCGTGTAATTGTATAGCTAATGCAGAGATCTACACGAATCCAAGACCCTGAGTCCACTTGAGGTGTCGAAAATCCATTGTAATTGTGTTTTATATCCCACTGGTCTTTGGATACATCTGGCGCTGAATGATGGCATCGCGGGGTGGATGATGGAGCGACCAGAGATGTATTACTATAAATCAGATCAGATAGTGCCATAGAGCTGCATTAGGCTTGAGCAGAAAGGGTATCTTTTATTTGTCAAATGCACATGTAAAGATCTACCCGCCTACTAGATGGGGGTAATATGTTTGAAATGCGGTCATAAATCTAACCAAACTGTCCAGGCTTTGGTGAGAAATGTTCGGTTTATTCACAATTTCTCTCTTTAAAGTCAGTCCGAGTCAAATGCATCCTGGAATCATTCCTGTCTTTTATCTTAACTCTTGACAATACACACCGAGCGCTTTGATGACGCCGTTCGTGTCGGAGCTTTCTGCAGATTGAGCCGTCACAAGCTCAGTGTAGTCTGATAACAGATATGATTGCACTTTGACTCTGACATCCTGATGCTTCTCATCTCAGGGCCAAATACACTCACTCATCTCTAGTCTGAAAACTAAAGACGAGCGATAAACCACAAATGTATTCTTCAAATCTCCAGTTTTTAGAGTTATCTCACTGAAGCAAGGAACCAGAGTTCCTGGGAATATGGAGCTGTGTCTGAGTTTATTGGTCAGCAGTATTTTAAAAGATACAAAAATCTGGCTGGATTAAATAATTAACGCTTTCCTCTCCTTCAACAACTATTTTCATGGTGCTTGTGAGCCGGCACTGCTCGGTAGCCAAGAGTAAAAGCCTCTTGCAGCTCCCTGTTATGAATTTATGATTAGTAACTGTATGAATATAAAGTGTTGATGTAAATGAGTATGTCTGCCCATCAAACTTTCCCTGGATGAATAAAGGTTAAAAAAAACACTTGGACAGAATGCAGCTTAAACAGGATTAAAATGATCTTTTGATACTTTTGGGAATCCCAGACAAGAAGCACTATCGATCTTATCATCTCACAGCTGGGCCAGCCGAGATAAGGAAGGTGTCGGTAAGACATTTGATCTCTTCTACAGTTAATTATGAGTTAGGCTATTAAATGCTCCGTTTGTATTCGCTCAGGCCTAATTAATTACATGCATTTGTCCACTGAACCGCAGACATTTAATTGAAATGCAGATTTGAAAAAGTGAGTTTGTCAGACTGGGAGGGCTGTTTTCACCTTTTGAAAGAGTCTGAAAGGCATGTGATTAGATGAGAGCGAACGATGACCTTTTTTGAGTTTCCCTGTACACCTTAATTAAAATTCATCCTCCAAGGCCAGAAGACTTCTCTCATTTGGGTGATGTATTCCCTTGAATGGAAACCAATGCTACATTTACGAAATGAACAGTCAGCGCTGTTTTACTTGGCAGAGGCTGTAGGAAAGTAGCAGTGTGAGTAGATAGAGAGTTATCAGATTTGTGAGGTTAGCCACCACGAATACAACTGAGCTAAGGAGCTTTTCAAGGTTAATGCAAGTGCATAACTTGTACTAACGTGGTTTGGTTTTGTTCTGGTATAATGCAATATACATTACATTCTATTCTATATTACATTCTATCTATCTATCTTGTTCACCAGCTACCCGCTAACTTTTCGTGTCTACAGTTTTGTCCTGAGCAGGGAGCTTACAGTTGATTTAAAAGGTTGGAAACAACACTGATGAGAACGGTGAGAATGAACCAAAATAACAGTAACAGTAAAGTTGCGAGCTTTAAAACCAAAACAATGATCTGAAAGGTGCTAAAAAAGCTCAGTAGAGCTGGGGGAAACTGCAGAGTTGGATGATAATTATCTGTGGGTTCATCACTACGGGCGACCCCTTTCACATTATCCACATCCATTGTTGATATAAAAGTATCAATTAGAGCAGCTTTAAATTAAAGCTGACAAGAGGATAAAATCCCTGAAGGTTAACACAACTTATTTCCATAGTGTCCAACTTCATAATTACAACAAAGACTACTGTGCCTATGCACTTTCCAGCCTGAAATGAAATTTGTGATATGTTAGTTTACCATAGTTATTACACACATTTACTTCAACTTAAGGTATTAAATACTTTCATCTCTATTCTTTTCTGTAAATGTAATTAATTTACACCTGCACCTGCAAGTTATTCCCTTGGCCTAGACACCTTCAAATTATTTAAAACGGAAGAAAATGTATCTGTAAATGTGAGAATTATGCTTTCACTCCTAGTGTTATACCTGTGCTGGTCTCTAGTACATTTAAACACCTGTAATGATTCCAGCTCCTGATCATTTAAACATTTATACAGCTGCCTTGGTGATAAATAAATTAACCCTATATGCAAAGTTTAACCATTTTAATGATTTGAAATGTTCTCTAATTGGCTCTTTTTTTATAATAAAATATTTAACATATCTTATTTTGTACATCTGTCCAACGTTATTAAAATCAACATTATTAAAGACCAAGCAGTGTGCGATTGGAGGATAGCGTGTAAATGTTCATTAGGTGTTTGTCTGCTGTTAATCAGATTGTACAGAGGTGTTGCCGAGAACTATGGCTTCTCTGATAAAATGTCCCCATGGGAACAGAGCATCTTAAACCATAAAAAAGGCTATTAACCCAGACTTTCTGCAGACTACTCCAGCTTGGGGCTTTGTCCGTCATTACTGCCATTTCCTCTGGCCCGCTACACCTCTTGATTGCTGCCGTGATAGTGAGACAGATAGTGTGAACGACCACAGAAAGATTTTCTCCAGACTCCACTTTTCGTTTCCTTAATGTTGTTTGTATGAAATTCTGCAGAAGTGTTTGGAATTTTACAGTTATTTCTAACATTTTTAAAGTATTTTTGGGGTGTTTTTGCCTGCATCCGATGGGAGACTGTAGATAGCTGACAGGAAGTGAAGGGAGAGAGAGATGAGGGTTGACATTCAACAAAGATCACGGGATGGACTTGAACTGTGAATGCTGCGATTACATGGTCACTGTCTTCAACCCCCAGGCCACCAGGATGACCCATTTCTAACATTTTGAGAACGCACATGGAACGAAGTGCACATCAGCTTCAATACAGGTCCATAAAAAATTAAAATTCAATTAAAAAACAATTCGCACAGCTCTCCTATCTTGCCTTCATCAGGGTGGTATATATATATATATATATATATATGTGTGTGTATATATGTATATGTGTATATATGTATATGTGTATATATGTATATGTATATATGTATATGTGTATATGTGTGTGTATATATGTATATGTGTATATGTATATGT
>VMKM01001868.1:2500-105606 GCA_008360985.2 Macquaria ambigua
CTACGCGTGGGAAAATCAGAGAACACTACGTTGATGCACGCTCGGTGACAGAGTTTGTCCTCAGTCCGGTCCATGTCGTAAAAAGAACTATCAGAGCGTAGGTTAAAACAACTGTCAAACATGATGATAAAAATGTTCAGGTCTAGGATGTTTTGGCCGCTCTGCAGAATGTGCATAAACTGATTTATTGAATCCAAAAAAAAAAAAAAAGATGTATATGTGTGTAACTCTCTGTGTGTCCCATCTCTCTAGGTCCAAGTGTTTGGGAGTTTCAGCACTGGTCTTTATCTGCCAACAAGGTGAGCCATTTGGTTTCCTAAACCAGCCTAGAGATTTACACACATGCCTGCTCTTTTTATCATTGCCAAACTATGACTGTGAGCTGGCCCCCTACCAAAAATACTCAACTCTGTTGCGGAGAAAGTGCTCTGTCTGGCCGGTGAATCATTATTTGCTTTTGTTTTGAGGATCAAGTGGTTCAGTAATTTTTAGCGCTGCTGATCCTGGATCTTTTTGAAAACTTTATTCTGTGACAGACACCCAGCAGCACACACACAGGAACACACAGCCGCTCAACAAAGAACTGCCCCCTGGACAGACACACACACACACACACACACACACCCCGACACGTCACCTGGATTAGTGGGCTCTTGACACCATACTGAGCACTTTAATGGGACTAAGCTGTTTTGTAGATGCATGCGTGTCAGTGTCTGTTTCTGTGTGCCTCTCTTATTCTGGAAACAAAAGAGTGCATTTGCATGTATTTAAGTTACAAGGTACAGATAAATGTGTAGTGGACACATGGTACATAGTACACACACATTGCCTGGCTTCCTCTAGCACTGTCTGAAGTTGCACATTGCTCATCCACAAGATGGAAGTAAAGCCCACCTGTCTGCAGTAAGCTAGTATGTGGAGGATATTTAAAAATGGCTGTCGCAGGGCTTCCTTTTTACTGCATTTAAGATCACTTCCACCTCAGAGTGGACAAACAGGAAGAAAGATGATGTGGTAACAAGATTTGGAGCGAGAACAAGAGAAATGCTCCTTTGCATGCCTCTTCTGCTGTTGTACGGGTTGCTCTTGTATGTTATATAATGAAACTAAAGTGTTACCTGTCATGTCTCTCTTTTCCACCAGTGACATTGACCTGGTAGTTTTTGGGAAGTGGGAGACGCTCCCACTCTGGACGCTGGAAGAGGCTCTCCGGAAGAGGAACGTTGCAGATGAGAACTCCATCAAAGTTTTGGACAAGGCTACGGTAAGACTGTACTCCTTCGTAAGTGCGCATTGTGTAGCACTTGTATAGCAATTTTCTAGACAGTGTATTTGATCACATTTCTAGGAAGCTGCTATATAGAAAGTACTGCAGGAACCCCATTACAGGAATAGTTTCTTAAAACCTTCTTTTCTATCATGCAATATTTTAGACTTTGGGTTTTCAGGTTTTTTCCCACAATGTCACTTGTGCATCTACCCATTCACTTTTCCTTAACAACTACACCAAATAAGATAAAAGTTATATGATTTAAGTTTGCATGTTTATTTATTTATCTGATAAATGTCCTCAAGTGATGTCACTTGAGTCAGCATCAGTTGGGGCTGAAGACTACAAGTTTGAAAATGAATAAAATCTGGGGGTGTGGAGTTAGAAAGAAGTGAGTGAGTTACCAGACCTGTGTAGCCCGCTCCTTATCTCTGCTTGAGGCTAGCAGCTCGAGGCTACATGAGCTACTAACATAACACACCTGAATCTCCAACGGAGATGTCGGCAGGCGAGTTGCATTGTGGGTAATGTAATCGTTGTTTCAGTCAATCATCAATATGATGCTGACTGTCGTATTCAGGTCTCTGATGTTAGTTGTCAGTCAGTTTTACGAACTTAATACAAAACCCAGACTACACTGGTTTGTATTTAGGCATGTTATACAGGCATGTACATCAAGGGAAATGCCAAACGTGCACCAGTAATTTGGTTCGCCTCAAGTGTTTGACTGTAATTTGGAGTGGGTAACAAAGAGTACATTTCATCCAAATTAAAGTTATATGTTTGTATTGACTTGTGTCACAGAACTAGCTCTTTGCTTTGGATCTCTTATGTCTTCCTGATCATGTTTTTTAAATCACTCCCTATCTTCTATTAGTGATTTGTGTTATTTCTAAACCATGCAAAGATTGGATTTTCTTTTCCATCTGAGTTTATTTTATGTCAGTACTTAAAGGATTTGAATAAAGCTTTGTCTTTGTGTTTTAAGTTTCACTTTTGTTAGGGATCTTAAAGAGCAGATTAGCACTTTTTGCTCACGTAGTTTAGTTGAGGATCAGATCGGTAAACGTTGGTTTGTGTATGATTGCATGTGTGCTTTGTTTTCAGGCTTACAATAGACTTTAGTACAATTATGGATGCTGGTTTATTTACAAGTGTCTTCCAGCACAATGTCAGGAGGCACTTGAGCCAAGCGTTTGATTGTTTCCTGTCCGATCATGTGTGTCCCCAGGTTCCCATCATCAAACTGACTGACTCCTTCACTGAGGTCAAAGTGGACATCAGCTTCAATGTGAAGAGTGGCGTTAAAGCTGCTCGGCTCATCAAGGAATTCAAAGAGGTACAGTTTACAACACGTGTGCGACTTGAGATTTTTGAAACATTCACAAAATGTCTTTCCTGTTTGTTTTTTTTTACCTTCATGATTAATGAAAGTTTGAAGTGTACACATTGTTTTATTCCAGCTTGCCTGACTCTTCTTTTGTTCTGTATCACAGAGGTAGAAACATTTTCCCCAAGCTCTGTGTGCTCTACAGATCGTAGTATTGCCTTAAAAACTGCCTTTGGCTTTCCCACAAATTTCTTTTAAATCTCTAAGATTGTAAAGAAGCCTGAAATATTGAAATCCAAATGGTACCCTTCATTCATCACATTAAAAAACAAACTAATATAGATGCTATTTTAGAATGTAAGGGTTTCTTAGTAGCACATATAGCTTTTAATAGCACTTTTTAACAAACATTTAACATCACAGGAAGTCATTTGATTCAAAAGCATTGCTTAATGGAGATTTAAAGTCTTATGTGGCATATTAAGAGTAATTATTTCATAACCCACTTGAACTGGCATTGCTAACAAAAGATGTTCATTTTATGATATATCAGGTTTTGAACATCACAAGTGGGCCTCACATATATTATTGATCAGTAGGACAGGCCACTAAAAATTAAAAAACTTTTTAGACTTTAAACGGCTGTTTTCCTCTAAAGGGTGCTGTAGGCATCTGTAACCAGGGTCTCTCTACTCTTGATTACTGTTGATAAAACAACAAATACATTTCTTATATCGCTGATAGTGATAACAGCCAATAGTCTTTTTGAGTCTCTGTGTTGTGTTTTGTGATGTTGATGGACTAACGGCTGACAGTTACAGTAGTTAACTCCAACGCTGAGACACGAACAGCTCCGATGTCAATTCACAGATGATTTATTGCTTACAAGCACTTCGGGATCTGGGGGATACAAGACCGGTCTCAGTAAAACTATTCAGTATAAAAGAAAATCATAAACAAAGGAAACAATACTTATGAATGGTTTCTGTAGCCAATCTAAATAAACATTAACTGACAAATTATAGAGCCAACGGTCCAAGACTTCTTAAAAATTACACATTACACAAAGACACTACCGATACAGATACATTAGTACACATAGATAATTACTCTGGATGTCAATTTAGTTACCGTCTCTCTCTCTGATAGGCCATACATTAATATTTACAGGTTTTCATTTAACAGTCAACCACTCACCTGGGGGATACAAGCCGGGTCTGACTTGTTCCCCCGGTGATGGACTTTATAACTGCATTGTTACCATGGATACTGTGTAGCTTAGTAATAAATATGAAATATAAAATAATCATTATAAAAATACGAAAATAACACAAATATGTACAACTTATAAAGGTTATAAAGGTAACATTACTGACAAAATTAAATTCTATATTACAAGATTTTGCTATTAGACAAAGTAACAATTTAAACCTCAAATTATGTATTTAATGTAACATGCAAGAAGCATATGTTACACATGACAATCTATGTCTCACTGTGTCTCTATTTTGTCCTGTAGAAATATCCTGTGCTGCCTTACCTGGTCCTGGTGCTGAAGCAGTTCCTACTGCAAAGGGACCTCAATGAGGTTTTTACCGGTGGAATTGGCTCCTACAGTCTCTTTCTCATGGCTGTCAGCTTCCTGCAGGTCAGATACACAAGAGCTCTTAATGTTTTTATCAACTTCATCTTATTTTTTGGAATGCGTTTTGTTCTCATTGACTTAACAGACATTGGGCCGTAACAGAGACCTCTCTTGCAGTTCTGTAGTTTTATGTCTGTCCTTTTGTTATTAAGGTATTTGCAACAACGGTGATTCCTGAACGCCTGAATTAGACAAATATCCTCAATTCTGAACAAAAAACAGTCAGAAACAGCACTATATGCAGTATCCCACGTAAACAAGACTGTCATGCTATCTTCGCATCTAAAAGTCACTTAACCTTTTGCAATAATTCTGACATCCACTGCTGTGTGTACTGTGTGTTTTCCAGCTTCACTACAGGGAGGACGTGTGCAGTCCCAACATCAACATCGGTGTGCTTCTCATTGAATTCTTTGAGCTCTACGGTCGCCACTTCAACTACCTGAAAACGGGTATCAGGATAAAAGATGGAGGTTGCTACGTTGCCAAAGATGAGGTTCAGAAGAACATGATGGATGGCTACAGGCCCTCCATGCTCTACATTGAGGACCCACTGCAGCCAGGTAGGAACAGTGAACACAAAGGATAAAGGGTTAGGAAGTGGGTTTGTCCCCAACTTTTCTTTTCCAGATATTGGAATGGCACGTATTGGGACATTTACACAAATTGACCATCTGTCTTGTGTCCAACAGACAACGATGTTGGCCGGAGTTCATATGGTGCCATGCAGGTGAAGCAGGCATTTGACTACGCCTACGTGGTGCTCAGCCACGCTGTGTCACCCATCGCCAAGTACTATCCCAATAACGAGACCGAGAGGTAAGGAGCTAATTATCCCTCTGAAAATGGACCTCCTGTGGGTCGTTGTTTGCATAATCCTGTTTAAATTGATCTAAAATAAAAACCGTAATAGCTAGAGCATTCATTTTTTTTGCAGCTGAAAGCTAAGGCTTCTGTCTTGCGTGTCATCACGTTGTACGCTCATGTCGCAAGTTGATGACGTCATTATGTTACGTTGCGCAGTGGCAGTGTTTTAATTTATGACACAGTTTCAATAATTGTATCAGTCATTATGGTTTATTGACTTACATAAACTTACATAGCCTTTTATCTTAGATTGTACAGATTTTAGGGATATGAAGCATTTTATCTAATCTAGGGAATTACATCACAATAAGCAATGTAGGCACTGGGAAATCTCAAAAACAAAAAAATGTGCATAGTTCAAATAATTTATGCAGTATTAAGAAATATAAATAACAAAATATTTTGTTAATGTTTCTACATTCAGAATCATTTTGGATCAATATGTTTTGTGTGTTTATTTAGTAAAATTTTATGAAAAAACATATTCTTTTATTTATGACACAATTTCAATACTTTTATTAAATATTATGGTTTATTGGCTTACATAGCCTTTTAGCTTAGGCTGTACAGATTTCAGGGATATGAAGCATTTGAAGATACTCCAAAAAATGACATCACAATAAGCAAAAATACCAACGTAGGCACTGGCTGACCATTTCTATTGCAGATCTCAAAGGGTTAAAGAAGCTGTCCATGACATAACACAAGACTTTTTCTGAGATGTTGACTAATTTCTAGTCTAGTATCATCTGATTTGGATTAGTGGTTGAGCGGTCACAGCATACCTTATAGCCAGTCAGCTGATTGTTGCAATATTCAGTCGTATACTGTCACTGTTGTCAATCATAGGATTAGATTATTTCAGTTGTTGTTCTTGTCATGGTTGGTTTTATTTGATCATACTGAAAGTATCAGGCCATTACAGTAACATTTGCTTTCAGACTGCTGTATAAACACTGGTATAACAGGTGTACCTCCTTCTGTATCCCATCTCAGCATACTTGGCCGAATAATCCGGGTAACGCAGGAAGTGGATGAATACAGGGAATGGATCCGAAAGAACTGGGGGAGCCCGTCTCAGAATGATCTGCCTCTCAACAGTATGCCCAAACTCTTTTACAATTCTTTTAATTCATAAAATATTTCTCGACATCCTATTTGAAACTAAAAATTTGACCCAAATCTAAATCTGGTAAAGATGTTCAGTTCCTGGTCAGGTGAATCTGACCTGGTATGGGCTGGAACTACAGTGGCAGGGTTCTGTGAGCTTAACTTCGTCCCGTCTCTGTCTCTGCAGGAAATGACGTCACACTGTTTGAGTCCCAGCAGCTCGATGAGTGCAACAACAACGTTCCAGATGATGATGACGTTGTTGTAGTGCCGTCGGCTCCCCACAGCAAAACCTCCTCCAACTCCTCCTCTCCATCCCCTTCACTGCGCTCCTCTCCCTCTTCATCTCCACTGTCGCCTTCTTCTACGTCCTCAACCTCCAGCTCCAGCGATGCGGTCAGTCTTGCAGCTACACACACACACACACACACACACACACACACACACACACACACACACTAAGCCTTCAGATATTGTACTGTGTAGCACTCAAAGCTTCATGAGGTTGGTTTTCCCCATGCAGGACTCTGATGGCACGCCGTGTAAGACAGCTAAGCAGCAGTCTGGCCGTGGCTCCAGCGCCCACAGAGAAAAGTCTGCCGTCGTCAATAATCACCGAACACAGAGCCACACTACCAACACTCCATCTGGAAGCAACAAGGGAGGAAAGGTACGCTCAGTTTTACCTTATACATAGACACACACACACATTATATATCGCTGAACACATCACATAAAAGGGAGTGTGTACAAATAATTTCTGATAACTGTAACACATTTTGTGGTATTTTCTTATGAAATATGCTTGATAAAGAGCTATAAAATGAAACCATTTGATCATATTTCTCCACCATTACCAGCCCACAGTTTATTGTATTGAATGCCCGAGGGAAATCCTGCAGGAACGCCGATTTCTGTTCTTTCCCCAGGCCAGGATGTCTTGTTCTCACCATAAGAGCGGCCGCCACGGGCAGCAGAGCACCTCCTCCATCACCAAGACTCATCAGAGCAACAAGCCACACCACCAAGGCAACAGCAAGAAGAGGAAAAATGTGCGGGACTCTACACAAGAAGACCTCTGCAGATAGGGGTGACCTCGCCTGCCTCCCCACCCCTCCACCCCGTCCTTGTCTGCAACTGACTGACTGTCCTGTCCCACTTCTGCTGCCAGACTCCAGCCTCGGGAGGTTGTTAGAAGTATTAAAACGTCTACAGTATCTGTCTCTCTGTCAAGCTTTTCGGGGTGACAAGCAACAGAAAAAAAAGAACAAAAAAAGAATTGTTATAGGAAATGGGGTTTAATTTCTTGGACTTGAACTGAAATCACAAAGGATGAATGCTCATTTGCTTCCCAACAGCTTCTTTTACGGAGAGGGTTTTCCTTGCCACAGCCAGCACCTACACAACATGCCTCTTGCGCCTCCTGCTGTACAGGAATAGACAGGTTGGGTGTCTGGAATCTACTCTGGAGCAATACCTGGAACTGCTGCGGGCTGGAAAATAGGATCAAAAATTTTATCAAAAAAAGAAAAAAGAAAGAAAAAAAAAAGAAAAAAGCAAATGGTTTAAAATGTACAAAAACAACAAACATCTACACAGATTTCTTTTAAAGATGTTAACTTACAAATGCAATCAGTAACGGTGGGACAACTTATGCATGAGATTTTTTTTTGTTGGTTGATTTTTCTGTTGGTTTAATCTGTTTTGTTATGTCTAAAAACAGGTTATACAAAGATTTGTACAAAAACTGCATAAGAAAAAAAAAAAAACCTTGAAAAAATACCAAGTAAGAAGAAAATGTTTCATATGACCTTTTTACAAGATATACCGATTGAAGACATGTAAACGTGCACATCTCGTGCCCGCAGCTTTTTGGCCAAAGCCAAGAGCTGGTTTGGGTCCCATTGCCAACATAAATCATCAGCATCTACTTTTACTCCTGGTTTCTCTCTGTGAGTGTGCTACAGTGTTAACATTTAGCCTTTAATGAGCCAATGCTCACATACAGCCCTATAGATGACTGGGTGGAGCCTGGTCTCTCACCCAGCTCAATAGCACAGCCACACCAGGCTTTAAGACTACAGATTTAAATTAATAAGGGGTGATAATGGTTTTATTGAGAAATCCTACACTTGAAAAAAAAGATGTGTTAACAATACAACTGTGGGTGATAATCTGTTTATTTGGTAATTTGCCCACTGCGAAATCATTTGTATTTGTTAAATGTATTTATTTTTTATTAATTATATGAACATAGTATGGATTATATGTATTATTAACATTAGAGCCCATATATTTGAGTCCTATATTTGGAGTAGGATAAGTTGCGGGGAGGTGGGGTGGGAACAGGTCTATTCAGGTACAGTAAAATACCACCTTTATTATTTCATTGGGTTTTTTTTTTTTCAGTGACAGTTAAGTGACCAAGTTACTTTAAAAAGTGTGAGCGACCATTTTACAAGTTCTCGGTGAGAATTTTGTTTTAATATGTGGCTGGTCTACTGGCTTTAAAAGGGAGCTGATTTTTATTTTATTTTATAAACTTATGGAAACAAACACTTCTTCAATATGTCACCCCCCCCCCCCCCCCCGTCATTGCAGTACAACAACTAACCTGTAGATGGAGTCATCGCTCCAAGTCTGAATCCACAGAGTTTGGGCTTGTATACTGCATTTGGATGGTTTATCTCTGCGTTATTTTTGTGATTGACTGATAATATCGTCGGAATGAGCAGCTGCACATAGAAAACGGTTGAGCTGAGTGCTTGCTGGAGGGAGTAACACACCAAAGCACACCACAATCCCCTTATTGTCTCTCTCCCAAAATGTGACAACAATCACCCACAGTAAAACAGTAGCCAGCAATAACGACCACTTTACATTATATATCATTGCTCTACAGTGACTACTGCAGCTACAGGATGTCATGCTCACCGCAGAGCACGTCTGTGTTGAGACAGTGAAGCACATTTGATAAGGCTATGCACTAACTTACAGCCTGTTATTTTTGGTGTTCAAAGTACGGTTTCTTGTCCCCCTCATCCCTCAGTGCTACAGTTGCGGTTTAAATGCAGTATATAAGCGCTGGTCTTGTGGCAGACGGACAAGGAGAAAGGTGAATGAAGTTAGCCGTGCCATCTGAATGTCCACTGACCATCTCTCTTCACTGCAGGAAGGCTTCAAACCCAACTGTACTCATCTGAAACGGTGTTTCTCTGCAGCTATTACAATTCATGCAATAAAAACAGTACAATTAAACTGCGTGTTGAGACAAGTTCTTGCTCTGCCCTCGAGTTGTGCTCTGGCGTTTTTCTCTCTGCTTGAGTGTTAATGGTTCACGTACTGCGGTGTATTTTGATATGGGAAATAGCGTTACGGTAAAATTAAAAATAAAACGTGTGTGAGAGCTTTGGTAAGCGCGCGCGAGTGCGAGTTTGACAGACAGGAGGAGGAGCGTCCTCGCTTTGAGCAGCGCGCGGACTGACAGAGGAGCTCGGGGACCACAACACGCGCTCCGCAGCCTCAACCTACAGGTCATCTATGTCGATTTATCTACGGGACGTCATTTAAATCTGCCAGGTAAGACACTAAAACTTCGTTTAATAGACGATAATGGCTCCTGGTGAAAACATACAACCTGAAAAAACCCTGCGGCAGTTGCCACACCGCTCAGGGAAAGGTTAATTGTTGCTTCGCCAAAACAAAGACAATTAAAAGACGGATTTCTTAGCCCAAAAGTTTTCACCCCTGTCAAGAGCTTTCGATTTTGGTGGAAGATTATACAAAAGTGTACATTTTGCCAGAGTTTTGTGTTAAAATTTTCGACTTTTTCCTGGGTTTTCATGCCGCGTTTTCACCTGGCTGCTCTTGTCATCCATAGTCTTCGTTATGTTGAGTTTGGTGCATTTCGGGTTACTTGAGCTAGCCAACGAAGCTACTTTCTCGGGCTCACTGAATTGAGCTGCCGTTAGTTAAGTTGGAGCTTCACAGTTGAGTGTGAGCTATCTCACCGTGAAATTTATGAGGATTTGTTCGTTGATATTGTAGCTAAATTGATCTCAACTTATAACTAGTCATAAGATGCCATCATAGGCAGCAGGTATCCAAGCTGAAATCAGTCAGTAGGCCTACATTTGTTATTTCCCTCCTTCTAATGACCCAGTCTTAACTCAACGGTTTATCCTTATGTGCATTATGAGTTTATCACAAAGGTATGTCTCCTTAAAAAAATAGTTTATCCCTTATTGAGCAGAATATATGTGAAACTATGCTGGTGTCTTTACTCTGTATGGGCATGATGAGTTTCCTACACAGTTGCTTCAGTCTATCCAAATATCCGAATTTTTAAATTCTGCTAATTTCTTTGACATGGGCTTACACACTGACATTGCAGGGAAATCAATACAGATCTATCAGTCATCTTGTGATGTTTTTTGAAAATGACTTGGTGTTCTTCCAACTAAGCCTGACACCAAAATATTTTCAGAGCAGGAAATGTTTGTTTTTTTACAAGTAGCCTATGCAGAAGTGCTGCTGCTAAGATGCTGACTTGAAAATATCTCTCAATATCTCTTCCTAGAACATTATATGCTCATGGGCTTAGCAGGACTAGTGCCTCTGCCTGAGTGCCTGCACCCTCTCATTTCAGAGTCACTAGTGATTTTAGTCTCTTTGTAAAATCTGCCACTTAAAACAAGAGGTTTTGAACAATAGAAATGCCATAAAAGTTACTGTTTTACTGCAGCTGGTACATGAGATGGCATGGGAAAGCAAAGTCAGTCGCTTTTAATGAATTCAATGATCATTAATTCGTTTTGTTTGCTCAGGTTTTTAAGATATCCACCTCTCAGATTTCTGTCATAAAACAGGGTTGAATTGGCTTTGTTTACATGCAAACAAATAATCCACCTATTGCCAACTCTTACTTTTATTCTGATTAGGAGAATGCATAAATTAAGATGCGTACATACACATGTTACGATGCCACAACGCAATATATTGGCTTTAACTGCAGCCACTCTTTGCTATAATGTGTCATAGAGCTGCAACGAATGATTATGTTCAATTGTTTGGTCAATTAATCAATTAGTCATTTAGTATGACATGTTAAAAATACCATTTACAATTTCTCTAAGCCCACGGTGAGTTCTTTAATTAGCTTGTTTTGTCCGACCATCAGTCCAAAACCAAAGATGTTTAATGTACTGTCATATATGACAAAGAAAAGCAGCAAGTCCTCACATTTGAGAAGCTTAAACCAGAGAATATATGGCATCTTTTTAGCTTGAAAATGACTGTAATGATTAATCGATTATCAAAATAATTGCCGGTTCATTTTCTGTTGATCAATTAATGGATTACTGGAGTAATCATTGCAGCTCTAATGTATTACAAATAATCTGTATACATCCATGGTCACCATCTGCATAAGGATGACAAGCATGGCGTGTGTCTGGGGTGTGTATCATTGGGATGATTACATCACTAATCCCTTTGTCAATTCTGCCTTAGTAAATGGAGGTACCTCGTGGGGTTACCACCAGTAGCTGGTTTCCTGTGATGAGGACAGAGCTTCATCACTTTCATTATCTAGCCCTAGCCAGCATAAAATATTAAAATTTAAAAAAAAAAAAAGTCTTTAAAAATTAAAGTCAATGTAGTCAAATAGGGAGTATAACAAAGCTGGTTTGTCCGTCTCTGAGCAAAAAAAGAAATGCATAGGAATAAAAATCAAGTGAGAGAGCAAACAAGGCATTGATTGAGCTATGGAGCTTATTTGTTTGAGTATAATAGGAATATAAGACTGCAGAGCGGCACCACAGTAGGCTGGGGTTAAATTCTTGGTCATGGGTCAGCGGATCAGTGCACTGCGGCGATGCCATAGGCCCCTTCCATAGAAAAGCTGTAATCTGAATTGTGACACATACATTGGCATTTGCCATTGGTGTGCAATTATCCATTGTGGTGCTGTGGTGTATATCATTCTGACATTATGGGAAGTTTGTTGTGATTATGCGTGTTCTTAGAATACTTTTTACAGTTTGATGGATCTGGACAGGGACTGCCTGTTGAGGGATGTGCAGTATAAACACACACATGCGTGCACACACAAAAACAAAAAACACTGGAACGGATCTGTGCTGTTTAGGGTGATGCCAGAGTCGACTATCCTCATCGTTGTTTTGTGACGAGTCTCTTAATAACCGGTGGTAGAGTTGTTTTGTGTTTCTTTTTCCTCTGTCATGCAGCCTCAGCTGACCATGTAGGCAGCATGAAGCTGTGGTAACTTCCCAAAGTGAGGTTTAAGTGTCAGTAAGCCTTGTCCAAAACCGAGCATTTATTTTAGAGAATCTTTAATTGTCAGATTACATATAAACTGCCTGTTATGTCCCATCCATAGTAAAAACAGTGATGCATTTGGAGTCCCTGGGACAAAATTAATCAGGTCATTTAGGCTTTTTAATCAATCAGTCAAAATGTATTTATATAGAATCTTTCAAACAAATCACATGCAATTCAAAGTGCTTTACAAGCAATTGAGAAACGTAGGATGTTAAAAACAGATTTAGAGACTAATGCACACCAAAACAACCAAAAAAGCATAATAAAAGATAATACAAGCAAATAACAATAAAGAATAAAATTATTAAATACTACGCAAAATAAATAGATTATAGAAAAATGTTAACAAAATAATATAGAATAAAATAAATAATAATAATCAGCAGTAAATGTTGCTCAAACAAAAATAGAATAAAATAAATAATGATTATCGTAAATAAAACAAGTATAATTAATAAAACCATAAAATTATAAAACACTACATAAAAGCCACTTGAGACTTGAGTGGCTCACCTAAACACACACATGCATTCAGTGCATATGCATGTCTCAGTCTGGGCCTGTGCTTGATAATGACAGTGACCTTGACAGGAACCTCCACAGGAAATGTGAATGTGACTTCTTGTAGGTTTTCTTTAGAACTGGGGCTAAACATACACACTCTCCTCTTGTACTGCTTTCACTATCTTTCTTGCTCTGCAGCTAACTATCTTCTCTTTTCTGTCTCTAAAGGTTAGACGAGTAGTTTTTTATTCATAAAGAATTATACCATCACAGAAAAGTATCAGACAATATCTGATTTGTGCAGTAATAATGCAGTAAACCCCACCCACCTCATTTCTTAAGAATGACTTTGAAGTACGTGTGATCTATCGTTTACTTTGCGTCAGGATAAACCCACTCTACCTTCCTTCCTATCTCTCTTCTCTAAACACACTCACACACACACACAAACACACACACAGAGGCATGATTGCTCACATAATAGGCATTTTCTGTTGTCATTAGACCCCATGATGTTTTCTAAATGCTTCTAGCCACTCATAAAGCTGATGATTTCACCCATTTCTCCCCTCTCCCCCATCTTCTCTCTCTTTGACTCTCATCTTTCATCCTCATGTTCTCATCATCCACTTTCGAGCAGGCTCTCTCTCCTCCTCGGGCTTGAAACGAGAAGGGTTCCTCTTGGACGATGGGCTAATCCCTGAACACTCGCTGGGGAGGGACTAATCGGACTCATTAACTCCGACTCTGGTGCTTCTAGCCAGAGATCGGCACTAATCCTTCTTCAGCACAGCCTTTACCATGCATGTTATAAAGGCTCTTTCTCCTTTCCCGTGCTGCTTTTTTTCATGCAAATGAAGAGAGACATCAAGCTTAACAGAAAAAAATGACGTTACCTGCACAGAGTGATTTTGTGATGCTGTAGTTGAGGTGTTTAAGAAGACAAAGTGGTCCACTTTTAGCTTCAAACATCACCTCAAAATTATTTCTGACACAATGTATTCATAATGCACTTTTGACAACACATGTCACGTCAGAGTTAAACCTGGCAGGAATGTAAATACAGGTATAAAAACAGAGCAAAAACACTGGTCACCAGATCATCTGTCAGTGATTCATTTCCACCAAAATGCCTGGATTGTTTTTACACTGCTTAAGCTTGTTTGATCTATTTAAAGTGAACCTAACCTCACGTCAATACTCACTGGTCTGTGTGTGAGGCTAGAGTGCGGAATGGAGATGACCTTTGCTTGGTTGATGCCTCTCTCCATCTCTCACTCCCAGGATTTCCCCTATATTGTGCTGTGAAATCGTAGGAAGCTTCCCCACTGTAGAAAAATAACGAATACGAGCAGGACGCCGCTGAGACCGGGTTCTCTAAAGTCATTCAAAGGTTCAAGGGTTTCTGCCATTGGCGTCATCAAATCTGCGGGAGACTCGGTCGCACTGTTTTAACTGTCCAGTGGAATCTCTGAACAGACGTTTTTCTATTTCTTCATGTTGAATGCTTATTTTTCTTACTTTAACCTCTTGACACTTTGAAAGACGAGACTCTTTGTCAGTTTGCATCCACGCTAATTCATGCTGCTAAAATCAGCATATTAACACTCTCAAATCCTAACTGATTGCGGAAAGACTTGGCATCGCACATTCCCCACAGTCAGCCCCATCCTAAAACCCTGCAAACTAGATATATAACACACGTGGACTGTCTGATGATCTGCCCTTTTTTGACAAGCTATGTCACCAAATCTGTTCAAATTGATCTTTAATTAAAAACAAATGTAAAACATAAAAGAGTTGATAGCACGAGTATTCTCGGCCCGATATAACACACATACCATCACTGGTGCAGCCAATTGTTTTTCAAATTCACATGATACGTTAAAAAGAGATCAGCTCAGTTTGAAATTAAAGGCATGACAAGTGATTTTTAGTTTACCTGTATCTGGAGGGTCCAACATCTGGTTAGTCATTTTCCTGGCTATCACAGAGATGAGGGAACATTGTTAAACAAATCTGTTACAAGATTATTGAAAAGCACCAATTAGCTAAAGCATACACAAAATTTGGGCACAGAATATCCCTAGGGGTAGTACGGTGATTCAGTGGTTGGCAATCTTGCCTCCCTTTAAGGAGGTTCGGGGTTTGAACCTGGACTTGGCTGGCTGAGGGCATTTCTGTGTGGAGTTTGGATCTTCTCTCCGTGTCTGGGGTTTCTTCGAGTGCAGACATGCTGGTTGGGTCAAATGGAAACTCTAAATTGCAGTACAGTATTTGTCTGTTTACAGTATGTATTAGTTCTGCGACAAAGTGGCGATTTGGCCCTGCCTCTTGTCCAATGCATCCTGGAAGACACCTGAAACCCTGATCAGGATAAGTAGGCACAGAGAATGGATGGATGGATGGATGGATGGTTAATCATAAAAAATGTAAAGAGTGAGACACAGCTGTAAATATCAACTGTCAGCTACTATTTTGCCAAACCTAGTGACTGGTAAAAATGAAAATACTTGAAGGTGGCAGCCGGTATTTGTTCCGTCTGCAGTTTCTGAGTGATGCGCGTTGTCAAAGTGTAATTACAAATGGCAGAACCACTCCCATGCATTACACACACACAGTTCACTAGGTCAAAAAAAGAAAAATTATTTGACATCTAAAACTTCTCTCTCCTCATTGTGTCACTAAAACTCCTTAGGAGGGTCCGACCGTTCCCACCAATTCACCACCGCTAGGTTACTGGGGCAACAGCTGTGTGTATCTTCTTCTTCACAGGTCTGACAAAAAGTCATGTTTTTAATCGCAGTAAAGTTTGACCTGTGGCTGCGCCGAACAACATGATGTAGTGGAGAATATTTATTTACATTTATATTATTTATTTTTGTCATTTAAAAAAAATCACGTGTGGATGATGAACAGGATTATTACAGGAACTGTCAGTTTTGTCAGTAGACAAATCTAACCACTTTAGCACCCTGTGTGTATACATTGTTGGCATATTAATCATTTCATCCTATATTCTATTGACATCACCTAACCTCTAATTTTCAGTCACACTTGTTCGAGACTGCTAATGTATCTTTCTCAGGAAGCTCTTCAGGGGCCATAAAAGGCCGTGTCCTCTTTCACTTCTGCTGTTTTGAGAGGATTGGTGCCGCTGAGATGGGATGCCTTGGAGTGCCATTAGAGAAATGCCTCTTCACCCCATTGTCTGTTAAATTGTTCCATTTCCTGGGCACCTTCCCCGCCCACAGACACTTTTGTGAAAACACTAATTGCGAATCTGCCTTCAGCAGTTTGGTGATAAAATGATTTTCAATGTAAGCACACGCAAAAGTGAATCATTTATTTATAACCAAAAAGATACAATCAATCATACATTGAGACTCGTAAATCTTGCATAATATGCCTATAAATGCACAGGGATGAGATGATGTGTTAGCTGTAAAATGCTTTGAGCCACATGGATACATAGGAAATAACCTTGTGTGGCTTCCTTTCAGATCGAATGCTGAAATACCCTGCAGCCAGTATGAGGCGATGCATGCCTCCTGTGAACGCTCGTTTGAGTGTGGATGGTGCAGATGTGTGGGTGTCTTGCTTTTCCCCATTTGAATTTCAGTGTTTTGTTTTTTTTGCGCTTGCTGTGGTTCAAGGACATTATGCAATGCTTATGAGAGCACCCCATCTGGAGAAGTGCCATTGAGACGCCGAGTTTGCAGAACTCACTTTAGAACTGAAAAACAGCTTACCTGTGAAAGACGTTAGTAACTGAGGACACTAAATGAAAAGAGGAATTCGCTGTAGAGCTGGTAAACAGCTCAGGCAGGGAGAATCTTTGTACCTCTGTGATTACCCATTTTGAAGATTTTTGATGGATTTTTGAAGACATTGTTAATAATACTTTGTCTCACGGTAAATCTAAATTTACTCAATAACATCAGTTTCGATGTAGAACTTAATAAGGGTAATTATTTAGTTGGTACACAGAGGTCTGCACTTGGTGGATGCTGTTTTGTGTTATTGTTTGAGCATGTGAGAAATGTGTAGTGTTTGCATGCCACAGGGAGGCTTGCGGCTCTTTGCTGCTTCAACAAGCCACTCATTGTGCTTGGGTGGTTAATGAGTGATTAGCCAGGATTGGCTCTCTGGTAGAAGACGACCTCTCAAATGAATACAGTGGAGATAAAAGGGGGGTATGCACCTGGATAGAAGCTGGATTGCAGTAGGGCTGCACAATTCAAACTGCACTAGATAACATTTCAAATGTATTGCGTATAGGGATGTCCCGAGCCGATCCTAAGCATCGGTTTGGAGACCGATCCAGGCATATTTTAATGGATCGGTATCGGCTGAAATAAATACTGTATGTGATCCTTTCCTTAACTGAACTCCTCTCTATCTGATCGTGTCACATCAATTTCAGGAGTCTCATTTTCCCAGTTAAACTTTCATCCACATTATATCAATAATTTAAGCTGATCACCTTTGTATTTTTGAACCAGGACCTTCAGTTTTTGGATCAATAAGGTGTGCTGAATATACAATTATACAATTATTTCAATGTGTCAGATACATATTTAATCAAAATTAAGGTAAGGTAAATAGAAGTACTGGATCAGACTCTGTATTTGCAGATATCCAATATTGAAGGACTCATCAGGATTGGGGCCACAAAAACTAGATCGGGACGTCCCTAATTATGTATCTAGCTTGAATAGAGAAGCACATTCTTTCTCTGTTACTCCATTACTTAGATGTCAAATATTATGTGTCTTTTCTACCAGAGTTATTGTTATTCCGATATTTTTATTGAGTTTTCATAACAGACCCACCCACCCACCCCATCACATCCTCCAGCCAGGGTTTGTGAGATGGCGGTGCAGTCTTTTTCCATTTGAGGACAATCAGTCGTCAAGCAAGCGGTGTAGAGAAGGCCATGACTATAGCTTGGTTTATGCTGACCTTTAAGTCTTCGGGGACCGTCCCGAATATGGCCGTCAAAGGGTTGGGATCAATAAAATCCTTCCGCCGTAGACAGGACAAAAACATATGGCTGTGGGTTCCTTAAAGTTCTTTAAACTCTATTAGCCTGTCCCTGATGCATATTGATTGTCTCATATAGAATAGACATTACTTGCTCTCAGTGGGCCAATTTCCAAGCATTTTCCTATCCAACTGTTCTGTTGGGCCTCAAGAGACGGAGAGAAATATTTTTGACAAAACTTCTGACCTGAAGAAGAACTTAGTCTGGGGAATGCCACGGAAATCATGTCCGTTCTCACTCAGTAACACCTTGGGACTTCAGAACAAAACACAAATTGTGTCCAAATTAGCCGAGAGCGAGCCTTTCATCCCTGGGTTACTGGATTTACCAAAGTTATTTGGTAGATATTTTGTCTCTCTTATCAGTTTGCTAGAAAGCATCACAGAGATGTGAAACATGAGCATGTGTGCAGTTTACAGGCATCACCTCATATGATTTATGGAAGACTTACTGGTTCACCTGTAGCACCAGTTGTCCTGCTCCCACAATATGGAGGAAAATACGTTAATTTAGGACAGTATCATCCTGGTTGATAAGAATTTGGCACTGTGGTAGTGGTGATATAAAGTAGAGATTACTTGAATTGGTTCTTTGTCACATAATTAACCCCAGACACTACAGTTCCACATTATAGTCCTTGTTGTTCTTGTAGAATTAACATCGAACTGTAGACCTGCCCACTCTGATTATAGGGAGATAACAGTGGTGTGTGTGACATTTATAAGGAACCTCATTTGTTTGTTTAATGTGAATCGTTTCATTTAACAAAATTATAATGAAATTAATCACTTCCTCATTTTGCTGATGCACCCTTTTGACTTTGCTATGGCAACCACTCTCTTTAAGAGATCTGGTTTCTGTTGCTGTGTCACACAATAGACACACACACTGTTCCTTTGTGAGGATATTCACACAGGCCACTGCTGTCACCATATGGGATGCAGTGGTCCAGTAGAGCGATCCAAAGCTTTAGGCTCAGATGTCGCATAGAGTCAAAAGGATGCTATTCCTTTGCTGAGGCTACATCCCTCTCATTTGTCCGTATATGAGAAACAGATTTCACGTTTACAGCCTTTAATGGACGCTTACTGCTCATTACAAGGGCAGAAACCATGTGCTCATAAATCAATATTAAATGTTTGGTTCTTATCTGCATCTGTGCTTATCTATCCTAACTAGATCACCGTTTGTCCTGACATAACTTAAAATCATCGGCTGCTTTCATAACAGCATCCATCTGTGACTAATTGTGCAGTGGCTACAGGTTCCCTTTTTATGAAGCTGTCCTTGCAGCGTTGCTGGGGAAATGAGTCACGGTTGCCAAGGAAGTGAGATGGTGTGCGGTCGCCTCCATGTCACAGGGTACGGTTGGCCTTCACTCGAGAGAGAGCTCTCGGAACCTGCAAGCTTGTTTTTGACGTTAGAGCTCTGTAGAAATGCAATTCAGATCTGGAGAAATTATGAGACAAATGGAGAGAGGAAAGTAGAAAGGTGAAGAGTGTAAAAAGAGTGGGAGGGATAAAACTGCAGAACTTTTGGAAAAATGTGTTTGTCTTCGTGCTTTCGGCTCATTTACAATATTCTGAAACTTAAAACATTGTGCAATCTGCTATAGATTAATAGACTCAGTCAATGGTTGCTCACAGTATATTGACCAAAAAGCTCTCTGTGTTCCTCTTTCAGATAAAGCCTATGTGATGCAAGAAAGTGTGTGTGTGTGTGTGTGTCTCATTACAAGGTATAATATCAGTGGTTTTAGTGAATTAGGAAATCCCAGTGTCTCTGCACTGGTGCATGGACACTCTTACTAAATCAAATACAGTATATAATACATTTTATATGAATTAAAGAATGAGTCTGGTGATCAATAAATCCTATGAAAAGAGAGAAACCAAAATGAATTAATCCTACTAACAGGTACTGTCTGTATCCAAAGCCTGGTGTAGCTTAGTCCCCAAATTTCATGCTGTTTGTGGAACATTTGCCAACAGTGCCCAGCTGTTTTATTTATTTATTTATTTAGCCTTGTTTTGAAAATGAAAGTATATGTTTGTGACCAGCCTCTTAACATTGATGTCTTCATTAGGAATAAATGGGCTTGGGCTGAGAGCCAGAGGCAGGCTGGGAAAGTCAGAAAGACTGAGAGACAGACCAACGCATAGTTGGCTTTGGTATTTTCATGGGATTTGATGACAATAACAGAAATATGGAATTTCACCACACTTATCCTTTTAAGCCAATATCTGATCAAAAATTAAGTATGCAGGACTAGGAGTCTGCATTAAAAACTAGTGAAATCTGATCTCCAGTCCAAGCTATAGTTTGAATCACCATTGTTTTTAAAGAGTGTTGTCTCTCTTTCCACAAGCTACGTATGAAAACGAGTGAACAATAACTATACATTGCCCCTGTTAAAAATACAGACAAAAACATCCTTTTCAGTTCTGGTTGGGGTCATGAGTTCTTCACACCTGGATGGGTTTTTCTATATGCAGCACAGAGTGAGACTGTGACTCATATTTGGGAGGGGCTGTAGTGAAACTCCAGTCATCTCAAGCCAGAGAGATCAAGTGGGAGTAACCTCGCCTTCACCCAACTCAGCCAAAAACTCTTCTCCCCGCTCAGCCGCAGAAACCCCAGGAAGGTTGCTGCTGCCTGCAGACATTCCTAACTGTGTGGCTCTTCAACAGCGATGCTTTCCTGCACATTCCTTGGCCCGAATTGGCAAAACATAGGAGGGTGGCTTTTACAAAATGTGCAACTCTAGCCGTGCGCCATACTGTAACGCTGCCTCAGACAAGGCCTCCATTGAGAGTCACGAAGAGTAGTGTGCCATTGGAGAATGCAGTGCCAATGTAAAGACCACCATGAGGTGAAGCAACACAAGTGAGGCTGTTCAACACAAGTTGGATGTCATTTGTATGATAAGGCAGTACCAATTGTGTTCCACATGGTAAGAGTGCTAATGAAGACACTCAGTAAAGAGACAAGGATGCTATTAGTTAAATCCTCAGGCTCCATCCACTCCAGTCATCCATAGCTCCCAGGAGGCATTTGAGGTAATGAGAGATCCCTCTGTGCTCCTTCTGTGTCACTCCCACCGTCTGACCTCTCTGCTGTTGCACAGCTGTAATTGAAGGCTTAGCAGAATGTGTGTGCCATTCAGCGCTTATAGCACATACAGTCAGCATTTCTTATCCCTGTTACACATGTATTTTTTTTTTCATGGCACAGATATCCATGCAATTCTACACATCTACACCAGGGAATCACTCGATCAACCTTGCTAGGTGATAAATATTTAGCTTAAGTCAGTAACAGTTTATTATATTTTACTTACCTCTATGGGGAAATGTGTCCTATCTATTTGACCTATTCTAACTAAAATCATCCAGCAGCCATAGCTCAGTGCCCGTGGACCAGCTCCAGTTCTGAAGCTCGTGCCTTGATCAAGGGTAATGACAGGAGTGTTCCTAATACCTAATGCCTAACGTACCTATTTTCTGGCGTGGGAGGAAACCCATGCGAACACTGTGATGCAACACTGCTAATTACTGAGCCCCTGGACCGCCAATCAAAGTTTTATTCTGATGGCCCCTGAGCAACTCTGCAGGGGCACTTAGGGTTTAAGTGCTTGGCTCAAGGGCAACTTATCAGTATTTCTTTGAGGGATGGAGAGTGTCGCTCAATGGCCTTTCACCTCACCCCCTGACTCACCCTTCTTGTAATGGCACTGTTGGCTGCCATCAAGAAAGACCTGTGCCTGAACCATGTTGTTTGGCTCTGGCTGGATGGTGGAGTGTATGTAAGTGTGCGTGAGAATGTGTGGACAGGGTGTGTTTGACAACACTCATTGGTCCTCCATGTTTGAGCCAGAGCCAGACAGCTATTGGCCTATGCAGACAAGCTGACTCCTCCCTGCATGCACACCCAGTGTCATGTAGAGTCCACACTAAAAAAGGAGATACTTGAAGCCAATTCCACTATATGCATGTTCTCATATCATTTTAACTCTAATTTCTTTCTGTGTTGAAGCAGATTGGTAGCATTTTTGGTATGGAGTTAGGTTTCTGTTTTTTGGACTCCTTGCAATGTTGATGTGCCCACTTCCTGTATATCTGTGCATGGACAAAGAATACTTATAACCTAAAGGTACAAAAATGGATGAGGGTTTAAAATTAGTTCTCAAAGCTCAGAGCATCATGCACTGTATAATCAGTTTAATTTCTGCATCATTTATATGCAGTAGTACAGATTACTATAGTCACGCAAGGGCATACATACGGTTGCAAAGAGCATTTTTGCCATTTTCCTAGATTCAAATTGAAAGTACATGACCAGTTACATGTACAGAGGTTCCTACTACTCCTCTAGATCTCCCCCCTCCTCTGCACACAGATGCTTTGACTAACAATGTGCTAGTGCATCCTTCCTGGCTTCCCACGCACAAATGTCTGCAAGAGCTGTAGCAAAGAAAATAAGACGAATTGGAAAGAACTGGACACGTGAGCAAAGAGCAAGTTCAGGCAGGCCGATGGTGACCACATAATCCGAGAACAAGTTTACTTAAGTCACAAGTCTATGAAACGGTTGATAAACTGCCACTGAATACAAGCAAAAGGTAACGCTACCTAAAGCACATACAGTGGTATAGAGACTTTTGGCCAAATATGGACAAATTCGGATTTGTTGATTGTGCTTTACATTTGCAGAACACCAATCACTTTTTATGTGCTTAAAATAATCAATTGGGGAAAAATAAAACGGTAAATGGAGTATTTGCAAATGTTTTTTACAGCCTGTCAGTCAGTACTAAGTAAAACTTTTTTTTGGCAAAAATCATAGTCTCCAAATGTTTCTTGTCACCAGCTAAGAGTCTGTGTAGTTTTTAGGGCTGCAGCTGTCGATTATTTTAGTAATCAAGTATTCTACCGATTATTCCATCGATTAATCGAGTAATCGGATAAGAGATACTTTTGCCTTATTAAAGATAGTAAAAAAAAAAAGTAAATTCACAAAAGAGAAAAGAAGACAGGTCTCTTAAAATGAACAACTAATTGGTTTCCTTTTTAGAGAAATAATTTTTAATCTTTAAATTGCATATAATATCTGTCAAAACCAAACCCATTTAGTGCTTTAAAGTGCAAAACATTTTGCGAAATTCAAAAACAAATAAAAAAATTAAGTAATTTCAAATTACTTTAAAAAGGTAAACATATACATAAACATTGCTTTTAAGTTGGTGCAACTTAACTTTCAGAACTACAATTTTAAACTACAGTTAAGAACGTACATTAGCCAGTCTTATGAACATGACATGAATAAAGCTCAGGCTTTCACAAACTGACTGCAGCAGTTTATTTGCTGTGGTTATTTTCTTTAGCAAAACATAGCTAACTTAGGAACATAATAACTAGCCACCATGTTTACGTTCTTAACTAGCCATTACATATAGCCATAATTAACTTACATTCTTCACTAGCCTTCATCTCTTCATATTGCTAATAAATGCTAACGTTAACGTTACCTTGTGTCGGGTCTGTTCTGTGGACTGGGTGCGTATACAAACTTTTGACACTTTCTGTCGTTTTCTCTGGCCTGTCCCTTTGCCTCGCTCCTCACTATTATCTCTACCTTTCTCCAGTTTCCAGTCCGCGCCATCAAATCATGTCTACTTTACGTATCCACAACGTAAGCGCTCTGTGCGGCAGTAATATTCATCCGTGGAAACACAGCGACCACTGAGCAGTATGGATTAAACGAAGCTTCGATGCAAAGAATTAGCATCGATGATTTTTAGTAATCGAGTTACTCGAGTTTCTCGAGGAATCGTTTCAGCCCTAGTTTGCTTTAGAAATATTTTTCCCACCCTTGTCTGCAGAACACTTCTAGTCCTGAAATATTCTTTGTTTGTCTTGCATGCGCTGCATGTTTGAGGCCCAACCTAATCTAAGTCTTGGTACTATACTCTTTAAAGGCCATTGCAAACCTTTATATTTCTTTCAATAGTTTTTGATTGATTCTGAAGTATATTTAGATGATTGTGTAATCTAATATCTAACCATTTTTTCAGCTTCTGTTTTCTCTCTGACGCGTGCCTGGAGCATTAGCTTCCAGGATACATCAATACAAAATCCATTGTTTGCCTACCTACCTGCCTACCTACAGTACTTTCTGTGACACTGGCTGCCAAGCAATACCAAAACATAGTAGATCCACTGCAGTGCTGTATGTTTGGCAGAAATTTGACTCATTTTTGAGTCAAAAATATTGGACTTATATTTGTGAAAATTTGATATTTTTTCTTAATATTCAAACCTAATTTGTATCTTAGAAAGGCCTATACTTTGCATCCATAGTCTTTTGTGACGTTTATTGTCTAAGGTCAATGTTGACACTCTAAATCAAGTAAGCATCATAGCACTTTAGGGTGGGTTGTTATAATATAATGTCCCATAACTCTTAGGGTCACGTGCTCAGCCATTTTTGCAATGGTCAGCGTTTTTATACCTTTGAAATTTCCTTCAGCAAGACACTGAACCTCTACTGTACATGCACCGTGGCTGTGGCTCTTTCCTTTCCCTGCACTCTGCAGCAATGTGTTTCCAGTATCTGCTGCTCTGTACAGCTTATGAAATGTGGTAATTTGAGCACTGTGAATTTTCATTTAAAAATCAGAATCTCAAATATGAATCTTTCTCATCTAAATACTCGGGGGGGGGTGTAACTGGAATGTGTTGCTTTTGCTAAAAGGTGACAGATATGGCCTTGCGAGAGGCAGACATTAAAATCCTGTTTTAAACCCAAGCCAGCTTTCATTTGCATATCTTGTCCCTCTGTTTGCAATGTTTCTGTTGGAGACCTTGAAGACTGCAGGACGAGAGGAGAGCATGATACGCAGCAATGAGTTGGAATGCTATCATAGCCACATCATTTGATATAATATATATAACTCACCCAGGGAATTTTTATCCCCTCAATCTAAACGCTTTAGTCTAATGTCACACTAGTGCACCGCTGTATTTGAACATCAGATCGGCCAGTATGAGAGTTGCTGTTTTGTGTGACAGTAAAAGCTGTGTGGGAATTGGTGGTCTTATCCGTCTCTTGCTATGGACCACAGTAGTAGAGAGACTACATCTTCAGCAGGTAGCATTTCTTCGTCTGATCCGTGTATGATCACTGTACAAAATGCGAGAGTCGACTTTAAATCAACTTTTAATTTGAAGCCCATCATCATTTATATTATAGGCTAATTTAACATTGAGTAGTCAGTTGACACAAACCGCAGAGACGTGACGTGATATATATTTCTAGACACTGCCATCACAGTCTGGAGTATGCCTAATGAAAAAACAATACAAGCTATACAGTATGCACATGCACACACACACACAGTGTCTGAAAGCAGATTGGTAACCTCCCATTTTTCTTGTGATATTGTGTAATAGATATTATGTAATTCCATTGTCAACGTTGTGTGTAAATCACCGCTGTCAAGGACCCATTAACCTTAATTTGTTTTTGATGTGGAACAAGACCTCGCCCTGTTGTACAAACATTCATGAGCTGATATTGAGAATCTAAAATATATTTTCAGAAAAGGCAAAGTTCCAAGGCACTTGAAAGCATTTTACTGTACGATTAGTCAACTTTCTCCATATGTTTTTGAGTGAATCAGCTACACGCATGAGTAAACCTTTACTGTCGAAGATTCTGCTATGAGCCTTAGTGATTTTACAGAGAAATGCACGTTTTCTTTTTATTTCAGTACCTTATTCACCCATGAGAGCTAGTCACAGAAATAGAGGAGATGTCTCTCTCATGTGTTTCCACTATACGGTCTTTCAGTGACCGTGCCACAGGATGCAGGTCAGACCTCGCAGCTGACATATGAGGGTGTGGTGGTGATATGGAGCGTCTCACACACACACACAAGAAGAAGAATTGGCTTGCAGGTCAAACTATAATGGCACTACAGGGATTTTCCTACGGCTTAAGCCCTTGCAGTGTTGCCCATTCCTGGCGTGGCCTCCATTGTCGGTATTTCCCAAAGATAACAGAGAATGTGTTTAATGAGGACGACCATCATGGAATATGTTTCTAATGCCTGGCAATTGCGTGTGGGGAATACTTAATCCTTGTTCCCGTAGCATCAAAGGGCCTCTCTCATAAACACTGTAGGCTGGCTCGTAAACCTACGTATTAACACACTGCAGTGCAAAACCTTATTGATGTTCCACACATTAGCTTCTGGTGTTTAAAGGAATTTCATCCTCCTTAACAAAATGCTGTTTGACAGTGAAGGTCAAACAGCGCAGTTAAATGGGGGCATGTACATATGAATCAGTGAAAACAACACTAGTTGTGACAGTAGATTGTAGAAAGCATGCACCAGATGGCCCTGTCAGCAGCCAGGGCTTTATGGTAGCCTGGACAATTACCATCATCAGGCTGATCTGAAGCTGCCACCCGTTTCTGTTGCTGCAGCTCTGCATGATGTCCACGTTAGGTTTTGTTTGGCTGTGCTGGTTGCAGATGTTGAGGTTTCTCTTTGAATGGCAGTGCCGGTAGTAAGCTGGCTGGCGTACTAAGGGATAATTATGGTTTTCTTATTGGTGGTGTGGAAGGGGTTGGGCATACAGAGGGGCCCTATTGCTTCACAGTTCCAGGATGGAGCGGGTCCAGTTATGAAACCTGAAATGGGGATGTGTGGCTGGCTACACCAGCTGGAAACAATGGTCTCTCTCACTGTAGCGCATTCTTTCCACCCTGTTTTTCTTCTCAAGTTTGTTTCCAAATGATGTATCTTTTTGGAGAAAAAAAACATCAAGCAAAACATTCCATGCAGCTCATTTTTCAGTGTGTATGATTGTGCATTATATATGTGTGTGTGTGTGTGTGTGTGTGTGTGTGTGTGTGTGTGTGTGTGTTTATTTATATATATATATATACATGGCATTTATATATGCAGTAAAATCCTTTTACATGTCAGAAGAGAGAATTCCCCCTTGAAGTTGTTGTTGTTTATTACTTTGCGATGCCTCTTCCTACAACTGGTTTCATTGAGTAAGACAAGCCTCCTCTGAGCCTCGTCTCATTTTGTATGACTATGATGACATTATGCTAAGGAAGACTTGGGTGACTGATGGTCAACATTTTTCCGTTGTGAGTGTGCAGGTGTTTTCAATCCCAAACGGCATATGAGAAGGAAATTGCGTAGACTAATTCAATGAATGCTATTTCAATATTGGATTTGCCTCATGGCTGATATGTTTAGACCTAAATTTTATGTATCTTTAAATCAATAAACCCCTCTTTGGACTGCTGTCTGCGTCAATCAGCAAAACTGATGGTTTCACTTGTGGCGGTGCGACTTGACTCCAGTTTGTGGAAGTAAATGTGAAACACTTGAGCAGTAACGGCCAGCTTCCCGAGCATGTGGTGCTCTTGCTTGCACTTCCTGTATTTATTATAAGCAATGGCATTTGAAGCTTAAATCAGTGCTGAGATAGCATCCTGTTAATATTAGGTTTCAGCAGCTCCTTCTGGTGAATGCAGCTAATACAATACCTGTAGACAGTACTGGGAGGAGAAGAGGGGAGATGGGAAAGGACAGAAGGCTTAATCTAATCTGCCCCGTGCATTGCTGTGCATACATCGGTCATCTGTTTATGGAAAGGCTCTGTGTATGAGCAAGCTCCTGCAAGATTACGTAGGCAGCCTACCACCCAACCCAATTCTGACCGGGATAGAATTTGTCCCGTGTACATGCTGAAAATAACACTGGGTAATTTCATCTTGTTAGGTCACTGAGTATATCATGGCACGTATTAATATTTGTACTAGAATATGCTTTCATAATGGCATATGTTTTACAGAACAGGTCAGACAGGACACTTAAACATTTCCCAGTCCCAGTCTATTTTCTAAAAACATGTATCAAAGAACGTTGACTAATACTTCAAACATCGTAACAGCCATTTTCCAAAGCAGCCCAAGCCGTTTTAGACGAATGAATTTTTTTTTCTTTTTCCACGTACTCATTGGTCTTGCTTACAAGAACAGCTCCCCTCCAAATGAGCAGTTCATCAAATCAAATTGGAGATTGGTTCCTCACTCAAACAAGTGTTGCCCACTATAACATCTCAACCTCTACAACACTCTGTGAAACTTAGTGAATTAACTGGAAGAAGGTCACATCTAGGAGTTTCCCACTCGCATTTATATTAAACTGGAATATATTATCTTCATTAAAGACGGCAGAAATGTATGATAAAATTCCCAAAGTTGTAAATAAATTGGTGCTGATGACTAACTGCACACTGAATTTAGAAAGGTGGGCTGTCAAGGTGCCCTCTTAAAGCCTGGGTATAAGATCCTGGGGTATAAACTGGGTTGAATGCTGGGTTGGACATTTCCTGGCTTGAATATGACTTAACTATGGACAGAAAAGACATTTAACTGAACAAATAAAGTAGACAGACAAAGAGAGAGAACAACAGAGCCAACATGAGGGCGAGCGAGAGGGAGCCAGCTCACATGGAGAACTGAAACTGGCATTAACTATATTTGGTATGTATTTAATTTAAGTCTGTGTATTTCTATGGTTTTGCATAAGAAGCGTATATGAAAGTTCACTGCAGAATGGAGTCTCTGCTAACGGTGACAACCAGAGATTAGCCTGTCTCTTGTGAATGGGTTCAATGTGGATTGAACGCGCGTTCCGTGTACACACATCAACTGTATAAAAGGATTATTAAGACACCAAACGGCATATTTCATAGTTTTATGCCTTGAATGCTTGACCGAAACAAGCCTGATGTCCGCGAGCCTGGTTCCTTTTGGTCTAGCTGACCTTTACCCGCATCACCTTTTAACCCTGGATCTATGGAGCATGGGCTCAGAAATATGGTTCCCTGTTTTCTTTTACAGAGGTCACTCTTTGTCCCTTTTTTGTCCAGGCTTATTGAATGGCAACACAAAGACGGCCATAAAAGCGGAGCGATTTGCTCATAGGAAAGAGACCTGCCTGTTTGCTCTCCATGAAAAGGCTTTGAATTGGGCGGAGGTTTGGTGAAGATCTGACCAGATCTTTAGATAAGTTTATTACCCATGAGGTGATTACTTGGCATAAAGGAAATGGATTGACCATCCCCAGGCAGCAGAGCATGCTTCCTTGAAAAATAAAGTCTCCTAAAATCTCATGGCCTTCAATCAGGCTCAGGTGGAAGGAACATTCAAATGAATTCATAGTAAATAATAACCCTTCAAGCTGAAGGTCAGCACTTTAACCTCATAGTCAATGTTGCATTTCAAATCTAATATGCTAAAGTGCAGAGCCACAACAATACAAAATGTGTCACTATCCAAATACTTGGGAACTGCTGCTTGACTGATCTCCTCCTCCAATTGCGTTGCTTCCTGTTAGGCATCTGGCATTGTCTTGTGCTTTTTAGGCTGCCCGGCAGGTACCTGCTCCTGCTTTGTTTCCTGGGAGGCTAAACATGTCACTCTGCTGCTTAACAGACTGCTTGTGCGTGCTTGTGAGCACATGAGGGTTACTTACCATAGATAAATATAGTGTAAATATAGCAATCATAATCAAAAGGTCCCATGTAGGTTAGATTCTTGATGCATTAAAACCAATAGTGCCCAGTGTGCAGTACACATGTTTTATACTATCATGTCTTTGTTGGATCACTATGATAAATGTGAATAGAAAGAGAATATTGGCTTAAGCCTTAATTTCCTCCAGTAATCAGGGTATTAGTGTGTATTTAAATAAAAGGAGACTAGAACCACCACAGAAATGATGACTTGGTATAAAAAATGATAATAATACAAAATTTTAAAAAAATTACAGATTTTGATGAATCAAGTTATACAGTCTTTAAAGATACTATTAAAAGTAACTTGCTGTAATTTATTAGTCTCCCCACCCAGCATGGTTTCCACTCTTATCATAGTCACATTGTCGTTTTTCTGAAGCTGTCTACAAAATACACACACACAGCTCCCAGTCTCTGTTACACTTCACCTCCTCTTTTCGTTTTAAATGAGGTCCTGTGTGTTCCTGCATCTCAGCAGCAAGCGCGCAGTGACGTTAGTTGGTTTTTGTATGGCTGCTGTTCCAGGATTCTGTGACGCCAGTTGACAAGGCTGCTATGTGATTCCCTCAATTGCCAAGCTTTCATAGTAAAAAGACCTGGCAGTCAATGCAGCACAGTTTCAGCTATTCATCTGCGCTTGCTGAGAGACTGGGCTCTATTGAAGCGTACATCCCTGTCTCCCTGTCTCCCTGTTCTCCCTGCGCAGCGCTACGGCACAACCGCAGGTCTGATGGTGCTGCTTTTCTTGCCATGGTAACTCTGGAGCATAAAAAGCACCATCAGGGCCAGGAGCTTTAACATCTGGTAAATGAGAGTTCTCTGAGAGTCAAATGGCTGTCTAAAGACTAGACAAACCCTTTAAATGCTGAAGTGCCTGAGTCATCTGACCTCGATCATTGATTTAGAAACATTTTATTAACCTTTTCACTTCCTTTCCTTGTTATATTCAGTCATTGAGGAAAAAATGAGCAGGGTAGCTTAGATACGTATTGGCTTTGGTCCATGATTGCGCCTCAGTGTGTTTCCTGGTCATGCTCAGTCTTGTCACTTACTGGTTGATCAGTCTGCTGAAGAGTTTCTAAGAAACAATAAAAATCCAGACGTGTTCATTGGAACACGAGTTAGGCTACAGGGGAAATCACCTACATGGGAGCCATCACACTGACCTCTTTTTACTTTCTTGTGTAGTTTCTTCTAAGTAGAGAGGTGGATTAGCAGATAGAAAGGAGAAGCACCATCCTGGGCTGGGGTCCATTGATAAGTAGTTCCCTTGAGGTCTACTGTAAGTATGTTAACAGCCCCCTTGATCCCTCTCAGACACATACTGCCTGGGCTGTCTCTGTTGTGGTTTTAACTGCTTCACATGCCTAAGCTAAACTGCTACTATACTGTTGGACTCAACAATTGTATTGCAATACAATTGTTGAGTCCAATATATCAAATGAGTGCTTTTACCTGAAACGAACACTCCCATGCGTGTGATCATAAAATCTATACATGGCTGACGTATTTATTGCTGCTTTGTTTACCATTTATGATTACATTTATACATGTGCTCAATAATGTACATCAGAGCTGCATACAGTTTGTACCTAGGTTTAAGATCTCGACATGGCATTTAGTAGGTATGTGGAGTAAATGATTCCCCCAGTGTCAACAGCCAGTAAACATCTACTCAGGGTTCCCTTCCTACAGGCCAGCTGGTTCTTCATTGATGCAAGAGGAGGACACGATCCCCTGCCAGCGCTGCCTGTGTGCTTTGTTTTACCTCCCTGCTCTCCCTGTCGCTTTTACTGCCCTCAGACTGCCGGTGGTGTATTATCTGAGGCTGGGGAGACTGAGCCGGCTGGATGCTGCTGCAGCAGTGAAAGGGAAAGCTAAAAGTGGTTGTAAACTGCCATTGGGCCAGTCACCACACTGCTTACTGTGGCAATGCATTTTTATCACTACAAGATGGAAGCGCTGCAGCTGACTCTTCACTTACACACAATGCAACACACAATGCAATGTGTGTGTGTGTGACTTGTCCTTTTTTGCCCTGCTTTTCTCTTTTTATGGCACATAGCATCTGTCGCTGTTGCTATGTGAGGGACAAACATGAAGCAGTGCCTCACACACACGGCACACAGCAATATTAGCGACTGGAGGAAATGAGGTTTCTATTGACAGTGCTGTGAAGTTCACATTATTTCTATCGAGCTTGGAGCCAGTGTCTCCTCTTCCCTCCCAAATGAATATATGGAACTCTTTATTAGCTGTAACTGGACAGTTCCATGCAGATTCTCCCCTCTCTAGTTTTGTGATTTACAATCTCAGCCTTTTCAGAAGAATTGCAGTAGGATTTATTTATCAACATAATGCAGGCCTTACCTCAGCTCAACTGCCCCTGCCTCTCCTGTCAGAGTGCGGTGGCTGCGGATTGTATGTTCATGTTGTGATTATCAGGTCTTCTTGCAGCTCGGCCAAAGGGCTCTACTTGTTTAAAGAGATATCTGCAGTGTGTGTGTGTGTGTGTGTGTGTGTGTGTGTGTGTGTGTGTGTGTGTGTGTGTGTGTGTGTTTGACAGAGCCTTCCCAGCATATCCACTCAGCAAGCATTGTTCTTAGACAGAGAGAGGATAAATGGCTCGTATTGCAGATTGTTTTTTTGATCATAAAGGTCAAAATGATGGCTTGTTGTTTTAGTGTTGTCTGTTGATGAGGTGACAATTGAAACTTTAATGTTTAATGATCATCCTTCAATTTCCAGTGTCAAAATGATGAGCAGGTATAATCAAAGGCCATCGTCTACCAGTTTACATGCAGTCATGCATACAGTTATGGATTGCATATATCTGCACACACCAAGCCACCACTTCTCTTTTGTTTGTGTGCCTGTTGTCTCCTTTTATTACTGTTGATCAGTCTTGTTTGTTAGTTCAGCTGGGGGAGAATAAAGTGGTTTGTAGCTGTATAGGAGTTCATTCCACGACGTTGTATTGTTCAGTAAATGGCTCCAAAAGCAGCTGCTCTCATTAGCAGACAACCCATCGCCATGGCTGCTTTTTATGAAAGTTCTGGCCAAAATGAGCCAGGACCCTGCATGGGTAAACAGAGACAGGGCTTTCTGGATTGTGGAAATTGCGGAGTTCAGATATGAATAAGCGTGTGCTCATCGACAGATCCGGATATTTATGTCTCACTCTCACAGTATTCCCAGGGAGTCACATGAAGTGCCTGATTACATTCTGCCTTTTAATAAGTTGTAGCCAGGTTCCTTTTCAGATCAGTTAAGCCATATTTTTTGTTGTATATGCCAATAAAATATTGTATTATAATGAAATATTTTCTGTAAATTTCAAAGTCTTAGCTTGAGCAGTGTTTGTTTTGTGTGTGTGTGTGTGTGTGTGTGTGCCACCAAACCTTTGGTAAAATATTTGTCTTTTTTCTCCATGTGCCTCTAAGGAGTGGAGCTGCCGACCTCACCGCTCCGTTACATCCCGAAACCTGGTGGGATCACTGCTGACCTTTGTTGCTGCCCTCACCAGCTACTGCTCTTCCTCCTGCTCTTCCTCATTATCCCTCTCCTCCCCTTTCTTAAACTCTCCCCCCCTCCTCCTCTGTGTCTCCCAGCCCTGGGCTTATTACTCAAACCCGCTAAAGGGAGCAACACAGTAGCTGGCAAAGGATGAAGCGGGTCTGGCTGCCAACACCAGACAGAGGATAGAAGACACAAAAGGACTAGCGAAGGGGAGAGAATCAGAGAGAGAGAGAGAGACAGAGAGGACGACTAGTGGAGAGAGCTACAACGAAGCTGTGAGAGAAGCAACAACAATATTCAAGATGCCACGCCAAAGGAAAAACACAAGTTTCATTTGAGCGTCATGAGCTAGCAAGGGGCCTCTAACAGATCTAGAACTGTGGACTTCTTCTTAACAAACTTCTGCCCCCCCCACACACACACACACACACTCCTGCTTCCTGGGGCTCCTCGTTAACACCTGATATGCCTCTGTAAGAAGTGTGAGCCATGCCAGCCAAGGGGAAGTACCTATTGAACGAGCAGGAGCTGAAAAATGAGGCACTATACCGCAAATTTTCTTGCATCAGCCAGTATCAGCCGCTGGTGCTCCTGCTGGGCCTCTCCATGCTCTCCTGTGGAATCCTCCTCATCCTCTTCTTTGCCCTTCAACTGGTGAGTCTTCACATCCATGTGTTTGCAGATTTCACATTGGCCATGAAGATTGTTGAATATCATGGAGATTTTTTAGGTTATTGATCATATAACTGTACCTTCTAAAGTCAGCAAATTTGATAACTTCTCTGGGAATATCAGGGTATTTCACACTGTCACTGACCTTGATATGCACTTTGCCTTGTTTCGTTGGATTTTTGTGCTCTTGCAAAATACACATGATGCAACTTGGGTGGGAGGAATGGCACAAGATGGTAGTTGGCGCAAGGCAAGGTGTTGACATTTGATACAAACTGAGTTTTTGACTGTTTTCAGCACATGGTCACTGAAATGTAACAGTAATATGCAGTAATTAAAGAGCAATGCTGGATACTGTGAATGTACACTTTTTCCAACCAGTCTGACTTACCTGGTTACAGTAAATTTACAAGTAACTTCACTGCTGTGCTTCCATCTTGGAACAAGGCAGGTGCCTCTGATGTCAACACAATGGCTAGTAAATTGTGAACCTTGTAACAAAATTGGCTTCAGGTCGTGCTGTTGGACTAAGCATCATAAATCAATGCTGAAATTCTGTAGTCTGTAAGTAATGTTTCTGTAACTTATAACTTGCCTCAAACTGCATAGCTACATTGATATTTCTCCTGAAGCTTATAACAATGACAGTCTGTATGTCACACGTGCACACCAGCCCTGGTAATTATCACCCAGACCATAGTTACATTAGGATCTCTGTTTTCCTCTCTCAGAGTATGTGGTATTTCTTTGATAGCGAGTTGATGAAATTATGCCAGATAAGCAAATTAAAGACACCATTATGGTCCGATCACTTATATAATTATCAGCTAAGATGCTCTAGATAAGAAAACAACATTCTCAGAAGCCTGGCTCAAGTATTATTTGCAGCCACCGTTTATGCTGTTAATGGGTTGGTCATTATAGCCCGCTGGATACTGGATTTCTGAGGCCAATACTGATTTTGATATTTGGGAGTTTAAAAAATCTGAACTGCAATTTCTTGTTACTTATCGGCCAACATATACAGGATACCGATATATCTGCAATAAGTTAATGTCGGCTGATTTATTGGTCTAGCTCTATTGTTCATGTTAAGGAGATTGATAAGCCCTTGCAGAATTAGCTGCCTTTTTACCAAATATGTCACCTAACTGAGGTCTATAGACCTTTTTCACAGCAGTAATTTTGACTTGTCATAGCAGGAAAGACACTGGTGTGACAAATAACATTAATGATGGACATCCATGATGGCTCACTGTCATGGACAAGGACCCCAGAGTTGCCTCATCTAAATTAAAATGCGCCTGTGCTTTTCCTGCTATGACATATCAAAATGTCTGCCCTGAAAAAGATCTTTTTGTGATCAGTTTATGTTACAGTGATGTACAGCTTATAGTGTGTGAAATGTACACTCAGTAGCCACTTTATTGGGTACACAGTCTAATGCCATCCAATACAACTGTTTTGTCATAAAGTCTGCTTTTATATTGCCTATAATGTTCAGTTTTTGTTGACACTGTCATAGAGAGCCGTCATGACGTTATGGGCTAGCCTCTCTTCCACTAGCTTCTGTAACTCAATGCAATCTCTCATTCAGAAATTATTCCATCAGCCTTTCTGAAAAAATGAAGCATGTTGCTGGTGTTTACTTAGCATAATCTAAGACAAATCGACATCCACTACAGCA
The DNA here is from genome assembly GCA_008360985.2 of Macquaria ambigua. Classification (NCBI taxonomy): domain Eukaryota; kingdom Metazoa; phylum Chordata; class Actinopteri; order Centrarchiformes; family Percichthyidae; genus Macquaria; species Macquaria ambigua. Next base: position 38,109 of record VMKM01001868.1, read on the forward strand.
GTAGCTATAAGAAATTGAAACATTCGTGATATTAAGTTAAACAATGTTTACTTTGAGAGCACAGAAAAAACTACAGCTCCCATGAAAGAAGTACAAGAGCGGCAGCTCGGTTACTTAATAAAGTCATTTTTCCAACTATAGACATGTCTGAGCAAGCCAAGACTCGCTCATGGACTCGCCTCTTCTGTCAAGCTGTGATGAGGACTAATGGGAAATGGGGTTCGTTAAAGGCTGCAAAATTCTTTAGTTATTAGTATAGTTACAAATGTCAGTGGGATTTTGAATGAGGTTTTCTTACTTCTGGAACAGAACCTGGAGGTTTGAATTCGGCTCTCTGTAGAGGTGTTAATTGAATTAGTTTGCCATATGTTTTAGCATTGAGGTCATAGTTAGTGATGGTGTTGTACTGGACTGTATTATATTGAGAGGTGTTTCTGATATTCTGCCCCTCCTCACGTATGTAAATGGGAAGAATAGAAACACCTCTCAGTATGATGTAGTCCAGTACACCACCTTTTAACCAAATCGCCAAAAACTGAACATTATGAGCTTCGTAAACATAGATGTTATGGCAGAGCTGTTGTATTGGACTGCATTAGATTGTACAAGTCTACCTAATAAAGTGATCACTGAGTGTACATCACACAGAAACCGCTTGGACTGTGAAATGCAAATAGTACATGACAACATTATTGTCATACTGTATTGAAATACAGCATAAAAAAGTATGGAAATCAAAAATTAAGATGTATCAAGATTGAGAAACATTTTAGAGATTCACAGCCCTGTAGCATTTGTCTGTCGTGTTGATGGTGCCGAGAGGATTCATTGAGTTAGATGGTGTATGGGGACTAATGTGGCACATTAGGACAGCAGCAGTAGCCTAATGTTTAGAAAAGCAGGATGTGGCTGGATGGTCAGTTTGAAATCCCTAGGTTGGCTGTGAAAATGTGTCAAATGAGAAACTCTCTCCTCTCCCTCGACAACTACTTAAATAAAGCACTTAACTCCCCTTCACTACCAGTGCACCTGCCCAGAAGCGTGAATGAGTGAGTGATTGTGTAACTGTTTGAATGTGAAGGAGGACATCGCTGAAATAGACACAAAAATAGAGAATGCATATTTCAGTTTCAGATTAGAAAAGGGAACAGGTTAGAAATGCATCCATTAAACAACATCTGGCACATGTTTAATAATGCTGATGATACTTCTCTGTCAGGAAACTGTCTTGCCTTTCTCCGCAGAGAGGGCAAAGGTCAGGGTGAGCCACAGAGCAGTAGCCCTGGAGCTGGTAGTGCTAGTTTACTTTTGCTCAAAAATACTTCAACAGAGGATATGCCTGCTGAAATGGGGACTTGAGCACATGTCTATTCACTGAGGCACAGTCTCCCTGTGAGATACACTACCCTGCTGCACTAATAACCAAAATCATCTTTATAAGCTTTGTTTGAAAACTGAATAGAAGAAAATGAGTCAACAAACGACTTAGACATACAATGGTGGTTAAAACAATGTAGCTGTCAATGTGTAGAGAGTGTAATTGTGGTTCTGACTGTGACAGGAAAAGGCAGGTATTCATTGACGTCGGCTGATCGTCGGCATGCTGTTGATTTTGGCATGATGGCAGGTAGCAGAGCAGTCCGGCAGTTCATATAGTGAACTGACAGCTCCTGTCACCGCAGATTATATTACTTTCCCTCTGCTGGAAAAACCATCCTAACCTTCCTTCTATTGTGCGGCTGCCGGCTCTCTGGCTGGCACACTCTCCTTTTCTCTCGTCATTGTACTTGTACATAAAGATCTTTCACTCTCACACAGTCCTTTTGAAAGGGCTCCATCCCTCATGTATATGCACATGTGTGTGATTTAGTTTCTTGCTCATACACACACAAACCCAATTTTATGTCCTGCAACTTTCTCGTTCATTTTAGTTACTCCTAGATTGTAAATTGTGACATTAAATATGCAAAATTCACTAACTCGCCCACTCCCTCATCCATCCCCAGACATACCGTCACTCACTCCCTCTATTCCTTTTTTTCCTCTTTCTTCGTAGCTGTCTTCCCGCACACACAGTTGCCAGGGGTACAACAATAGTTCAGAAAAAATGCTGGGATGGAGCTTGTATAACGCGGTTGTTAAATGCAAAGGGGAGGGGCAGGGTGCCTGTTAGGGGGTGGCTACCGGTGTCAGGAAGTCACTGTCAACTTATATAATTCCTCTCCAATCCACATCAGATGAAGAGCAACACTGAGAGGAAAACTGGCTGAGCCCATGTTCCAAGTGGCACTCGTGGCAGCAGTCTCATGCCCTGATTGGATGGAGAGATGGTATTAAGCAGCCTGTTGTTTGGCTTCTTAAAATTGTATCTAAATACAGTGGATTTATATGTTTCTGAGAGCTGTGAGAGGATGTTTGTGGAGTGTATATTCCATACACGGCTACTGTTTTGTCACTTTGTTCACTTTTCAGCCACTGCGGCTTTGACCCCTGCCTTTGTTGTCTGTAATTGCTTATAATCGTGATGATCCAGTAGTTGAAGCATTCTTCACTGTTGAGCTTATTGCAGGATAACATAGTATACACTGTATTTTTCACTTGTCTTTTTAGTAATAAGTAACATACAGACAGTGTTTAAAGCTATCAGGAATTTGCCCCGGTGACGTTACAGCAGGAATATATCATACTTGCAGAAACAGCACAGGAACAAGAGAACCTTTTAATGTAAAAGAACAATGGACATACAGTTCACAGCACAGTGTAAATATTACTGTTGATCTATATAAATAATGCTTTCTATCAGTAAGAACCTGCAGACACTGCAGACATAAATACTGAACGATTACACGACAACAATGCTATATCATAAATACAATGTGATAAGGGGGAATAACAAATTAAAAGAAAAGTACATAAGAGTGGTTTCACGTGAGTTTTTTTAGTCCTTGGTGTGCCATGTGTTGAACGTTATAGCTGTATCTGTTCACATGGTTTTAGCTCCTGTTTATATAGGATAATTGTTCTTTTTCCACCCACAAAAGGGTTTTGTCAAGACTCACAGTTACATAGGGAGTAGAAAGTGCTTTAGTTGAGATCTGGCCTTTTCCAGTGCTGCCATGGTAACCAGAAAGCTCACCATACAATGCAGAGATGGCCTTCTCTGAGCAGAGATCTATTAACACTGACTTTGTGCATCCGTCTCACTCTTGAGCTCTCTTTTAACCCCTTGTTTTCTCTCGTGCTCTTCCTCCGACACCCACTCCCTCTCCCACTTACACCAAGACAATCACACGCACATGCGTACACTTGGACAATCATAGCTGTTCCTTTCATGCACACACACACACAGATATTCACACAAGCATAGGCACAAACATACTTCCTCGCACACACATCCACAATCTTTTTCCCATGTGCATGCTTCTCACTGTACAGTAACTCAATCAGATGGTTGCCTGGAGCAAACAGGACATGATGACACAGAGACAGATGTGAAGAAAACCTCCTACATAAGCCTCAATGCTCAGGCTGAATATCATTAGCTCTCAGGAGCATCTTATACTCAACTAAAACCTCAGGTCAGAAACACAAGCAATAAACTACTGATTAAAAAAGATAAGCTAGTGTGCAAGCATTTTATTAAAGTGACAGTAGATTCAAGTGTATATACAGAGGGGACAAAATAACAGACTTGTCATACAAAAAAAATACAATAGCCCTGCAGTATACCAATTTGGTGAAGCCCATAATGTTTGGTTTTTGTTGAGACTCGTAAAGGTGTTCATTAAAACCAATGGTCTTGTTTGAGTGTGTAGCTTGTAGTGTTGTAAAGCAAATATTCTGTAAACTTTTTTCAGTCAGTCAGTGAGGGTCTACTTAGGATGATTATTTTTTCAGGCAGCAACTGCATTGTGCCTCTGCAAGTTGCCTAATGTTGTCTTAAAACAATAAGACATATGTCAAACACAGGAAACCTGCATGATGAAGTATTGTACCAAACTGACCCTCATCCATATTGACTGAAAGAAACTAAACATGTTGGTATGTCTGTAATAAACTGTGCTTTCATTTTTCTCCTTCTCCCTTGCCGCTGGAGCAGAGTGCAAAGGAACACTGTGCCTTTGTGAGCGTGGTGAGCTGCAGCCTGTGTGTGTTTCTCGCCGTGTTTGTGCTGGTGTGTACAGAGATGCTCTCGCAGCGATGGAGGCGTCTGCTGGGCCTGATTGTATGGGCCACACACCTCACAATGGGCTACACCTTCATCTTCAGCGGCCCCATCATCCTGCCTTGGGACCAGGTAACCTCACCTCCCAGCCGGGTTCAGACTAAGGTTATATTTTTATTGCAAGTACCTGTTATAAACTTGCAGGCATGGGAATCTTACACAACAAATACAGATGTATTATTTATATATAAACTAGAATTCTTGAATATTTCCCATCTCTAATATTATACTAAGATCATTTAAAAAAAACTTGCATTGGTTAATCACATTTTCTAGTGTATATTTCTAGAATTTGGCACTGTATTTGCTCATAGGTCTATAGTATGTGTTATACAGTAGGTATTCCTTACACCTCATATCCCAACATACAGACATACAACAACATACACCTCTTTTATCTACAAGTACTGACTTTCGTGAGATGTGTGACCACACTTTTAAGGCACCAGATTACTCAAAGTGAGTGAATGAACGCAGCACTTAGGAGAATTTGATTTAGTCGTGGCACAGCAGATGACTTCTTGAAATAATGGAACCTTTATGTTCTCAGGTGCCTTTCTTCCTCTTCATCATCTTCACCGTGTACACCATGCTGCCATTCCAGTTGTGGTACGCTGTGGTGCTGAGCATCATCTCCTCACTCTCCCACATCATGGTCCTCACACTGCGCCTCACCATTTACAACGAAAGGTCCACTCCTTACCTTCCCAACCAGGTAAAACCAGTTGGGTAGAAACGATGCCATTGTGTTGCAGAAATGCTTCTGTGATGCTAATGTATCAGTGTGCAGCTGTGTGTTGAAGCTGTGTGTTTTTTTGTGTAAATATTTTTTATCATTAACTTTAACCAAAAAAAAATGACCAGAAGTTAGACATCATGTAGACAATAATTAGACACTATAACTTTACAATGAAACCAAGAATAAAGACCCAACACTGAAACTGTGAGAGATAATACTTACTTTATTTGAACATATCACCAAGAATAAAACATGGACAGTTATTTTAAAAGGTAGCATGGTATATAAATCCCTGTACTGTATTCTGAATATGGTATTGTAGATATCCAACAATCATAGACAGACAGACAGACATGTGTAAATCTAAACTGCTTGTTTTGATTTGATTAACAAAATGAAGCTAAAATTAAGTTTTGAATATACAATGTTTGGCCAGGGTCAGATACAATAAAATAAACAGAATATGAAAGTAAAGCCACTAACAAAGTGAATGAGTAATTTCTTAAGTCCCAATCCAGCAGGGACACACTGGGGGTCCAAGGCGCGCGCGCGTGTGTGTGTGCGCGCGCAAGTTGGTGTTTTCCATTAGAGCTCTAACATCTGCTACTGTGTCTGTTCCTGTAGCTGCTGTCCAATGCAGTGGTGTTTCTGTGCGGCAGTGTGGTGGGAGCCTTCCATAAGGTCCTGATGGAGAAAACCCTGAGGCAGACATTTCAAGACACCTTGAGGTGCCTGAGCATGCGGATGAAGCTGGAGATAGAAAAGAGACAACAGGTTAGTGCAACACACTGGCTATCAAACTCTAGTTTATAAGCTACACTCTGTCTGAAGAAATTGCCATTTAATATGAAAGCGCACAGTATGTTACCAAAACCTTTCATTAATGTAAGTATCCTAAAGATAAACATAGGCTTAATATGTTGGTTTATTTTATAAATGTGTATAAAAAACACCTGCTACTGCAACAGTCCACATAGATGCTCATTAAAAAAGGTATAGCAACAATGATTAACACATTAATGAAGAAAATATATCAGTCTACTTTGGATACAGGTAATAAAAATCAGGCAAAATGTGAAGTCCATTACAGTCTGTATGGCTTTAGGATTATTAAGTGGCCACCTCCCATCACACACATTTGGTTGAATTAAGCCCACACTACGTCCATACTCACTTTCATTGAGTAATGATCCATTATAGAATCTTAAAGAGAGAGAAAAAACAGGATGGCATACCACCATTTCATTAGAGTGAGATGAAAAGTGTACTGTATATTCCAAGCCAACTGTGATGAGCATTTTAATACCTTTTTATTTTACTGCCTCATCTGTATTTTAGTAACCTCACTGAATGGAAACAAGCATTAGAGACAAATGATGAATAGCTCATCAGTAATTGTTATTGCCATACTCTTATAATTGTATTTCATCTTTAAGCTTTGCCTTTGGCTGGCCTCATGTTGACTCTCTCATGGATGTTTTCTTTGCGACCAACAAATCCTTCTCAAATTAGATTTTCCTGTGATGCCTTTTAAATTAGATGGATCTGCGCTGACTTGCTTTGACTTCAGAGGCATTTTTAAAGCAAATTTTCCCCTTTTGTCATTTGTTATGACTGTTGCTTAGTACGGGACATAAAGCGCGCTGACGGGGAAGCTGTTGTGTTGCCTAGCAGGACAGAAAGGAATGATATAATCGTTAACATTTAAACCTCCTGTTGTATTTGAATTGGGGCTGAGAAAAGGGAGCCTGGTGCACAAAGTTAACCAACGGCAACAGGGACATAATAGCATGGTGGGGGAAGCTCTAGAACTGCTCCAAATGGGGAACCAATGAGCAACTCACATTGTGTTCCCACATTAATTTCAGCAGGAGGAGCCCAGTGTGTTCCCTCTGAAATGTTTCTTGGCAGGGTGCGAAGGACGTCAAAAATGGCATTTAAACTGTGTGAAGTTAACGCTTCCCTTTGAAACCAATACTAATGAAATTCTCTGAAACACTGCTGACCCCTCTACACCTACTGCTTTCCCATAAATCTAAGAAAATGTGAGTCACTGCATACATTTAGTGACAACACTGTTTTTTTCCCCAAATTTAAGATATGTAATACACATAAGTAATTAAAGTAAATGTATTCATTTAGAAATAAAAGACTAATGGATAACATTTACAGCAGCACTATATCATGTGACACATCCTGCAGTTGCCCACCATCATCGATACAAAGGCCACTTTATGAGAGGTGAGTTTTTATGTTTCAAACTCTGGGGAAACTAAAAGGGTCATTTGAACCCTGTAAGAGGTCAGCCAGAGTGAATGGGACCAGTTCAGGTTGCAGCAGAGTGGAGCAAGTTCTCACACACACACACACACACACACACACACATCCACACAAAATTCATTGCCTTACGTGAGTATTTAACCCTCTGGGCCTTTCCCACATTTTGTGTTGTCACAGCCTGATTATTTTGTTTTTGGTTTGCATACACTAACTCGAAATGTCAATTTCAATTTTTATATTTATTTTAGTTTTTCTAAAAATTAATAAAAAGTGGAAAGCTGGAATGTTTTGAGTCAAAACATATTCACCTCTTTGCGGTAACACTCCAAATTAAGTTATGGTGCAATTTCATTATTTTCAGTCCTTGAGATGTCTGTACAACCTGGAGAGTGTTCAGAAACACTCCAGGGAAATAAAATGCTTGTGACAACACATGGAAAGCACACATGGAAAATTCTGACATGTTACAGCCAAAGAACCTGTGGTCTGATGAAAAGTAATCTGAACTTGTTCTGTAATGCAAAGCACTGTATCAGTGGACACAGGTCAATAGCCATTTAACACGCCTTGTATACCATGAAGTGTGGTAGTTGTAGCATCATGCCAAAGGGGTAGGGGGTATTCTCAGCTCTATTGACTTAGTAAAAGAAAATAAAACGATCCATGAATAGAGCAAAATAGAGGCGATTCTTCAGGAGTTATTTCTAGCATATTAGATTGGGAAGACAAACTGTGTTCCAACAGGACAATGACCTGGAGTATACAGCTAAATGAACACTGGAACAGCTTCAAAACAAGAATGTGAATGTCCTTAGGTGGCCCGGCTGAAGCCCAGAACTAAATCCCTTTTGAAATTGAAGTGAACACACATGCACTTCTCATCCCACCTGACCTATCTTGAGCAAATAATAAGGAAAGATTAGGGGGAAAATTACAAAATCCAGATTTTATTTGCTGAAGTACATATTCATGACTTGCAGGGTTGTATACTTGAGTACCTGTTTAAATGAGACAGGTATATTTCACTTTCAAGCACAGTTCTAAAACTAAATATGAACTTTTGTCAGATTTTGAATTTACTTTGCAACACTACGAATTGTGGAAAATGTTAAAGGAAAGTTAATAAATCTACAAGTAAAATTCTTTTCCTACACACAGAAACGCACACAAACATCTCCATCTCTTTATTTCTTGCAGACATACGCATTGCACACACACACACACACACACACACACACACTTTGCTTCGGTCTTGTACTTTGAAATTCTCTCATGCATTCATCTCTATTTACATCCACTTGTGCATTCTAAAGCACTTTGCAGTGACTGTATTATATAAAAAGCATTTTGTAGATACATTTAACAAACATTGACTCAGCCAGTGTGGTCAGATGATCTAACCTGATGCCCCTATGAAGAGGGATTAATCATTTCTTGAGAAGTTGCCTCTTCAGATTCCTGTCTTAATCAAGCCATTGAACTCTGAACACTTCTCAGCCCTCTGGCTATTGTGGCAGACTGGCGCCAATGGTTTTTCTTATTGAATAAATGTATTGTGCCGTAATGGCAGAGTCTGAAATATTCTTCCACTTTGTCATGTTTACCATTATTTGGCTACGAAGGATTTTCATGAAATACTATGAATTTAAAAAGACAGATGGGAGGGGGGGTAAAGAGTGGGTTAAGTTATAATTAGGATCATAGGAGGTACATTTATAATGCATATGTGATTACCTTAGTGAATAGATGTAGATGTGTCCTGCAATGTCAACACAATATTTCAGTTACTTGATTTTCATATGTAATGTCTCCTCCATAATGAATGTAAGGACAAATAAAAAAGGTAAACCAATAAAAATTTGGTCACAAGAAAATAAACCACCCCTGCTCTGAATTCCATTGAAAAGCTTAAGGGTGTGGGGCCAGTACTGAAGCACTAATAGGGCCACTACAGGTACAGATTGGTGCTAATACTGTAGTTTAACTATAATAGCATAGCAACATAGAAGAAGAGACAAGCAGAGGTGAAATAAAAAAAACCTCAAATTCCTTTACTGTTAATTTGATTGAATGAAAAACTCAGACAGATGCTTGAGACAACAATTCATAGCTGGATATTAAAGAATTAGATGTTGATGAGGTGGGTCAGGGAGTCTGAGCTTGTGTACTCGTGATCATGCTTGTATGTGTGTAACTAATCGTGTGTGTGTGCGTGTGTGTTTGCAGGAGAACCTGCTGCAGTCTGTGCTGCCAGTCTACATCTCCATGAAGATGAAGCTGGCAATCATGGAGCGCCTGCAAGACTGTAAAGACAAAGAAGAGCAACAGCGACTCGTCAAAGATAACAACTTCCACAGTCTGTATGTCAAGAGGCATGAGAATGTCAGGTACAACCACCAACAACCCTAAAATACATTGAAAGCCATAGCTTTTCATGAATTAGCCATTGTTATAAAGGGTCACTTCATTGTGGAAGCCTTATTTTACTGGTCAGATCATATACTTGAAAAGCCTGTCTGAGCCATCAAGACCTTTTGGGGGCATTCAGTTGTCCTACATATTTATGGTTTCTTTTAAAGTATCAATGGAAGTACATTGACTGTCCTTCCTGAGATTTTGAAAGCAAGTGTCTTTGGCCTGAACCTACACTACTTACAGTTGGTAACAGGAGACTAACAGGAGGTTCTCAGACCAGAACCAAAGACTAAATCTGTGAAAACGTAGAAGGAATCACTTCAGATGGGTTATGACTTATAACCAGTAAAATAGACTTGTGAAAACCCTGTATCTTTAACAGCAGCTTAAATAAAGAGATTTTATTATATATCTGTTTTACCATCTCTAATCTGAAAGGAGAAAAATAAATCTAGCTTTTTGAACTATAGTATTGCTTGCTATACTTTAATAACTGAGTTCTTTAATCAGACTGACTGTCTACTTCGTCTGTATTCTCAATATTATAAATCCTCGGTCATTCTCAGGGAACTCGTATTCATGCTTTTTCTATGCACTTTCTGTCACTTCATAAAACATAGATGAGGCACAAAAGCAAAAAAGTGCACACAAAAAAGCAGATGTCCGCAGCCACATCTCGTAACGATGGAGATTAGTATGTCTGTTTGTTGTCAGAGCAGTGACCCAGTTACAGCTCTTTGTTTTACGAGGGTTTCATTAATTTAGCAAGTGCTGACAGATATTGGGTCAGCTTAAACTGAACTTTGGCAGATGGCTCACCAGCTGATTTTTTTCGAATAAATGTAGGCAAGATACAATCTCTGCCTTACCTCAATAGGGGAATTGCATTATATTGTTTCTTAAGAGGAAAAGGAATACATTGGAAGAAAGCTTTTTGGGTTTGTTAAAATCCACTTGGCTGCTTGTCTTTCAGAATATTTAGACATTAAACCTTTGGACTTTTCTAATCAAGAGGTCATTGTGAAGGCATCAGTCGTGCTTGCTGCCATGTTCATTTAGGGCCACAGTAAGAAGGTGTTGAATGATAGGCTGCACCCCTGACCTATCCCTATAATTACCCCAGTCAGACCAGTCATTAGCTGTGCTGTCTGTCTCATGAAGCACCTGGCCGTGTTCAGTCGGGCAGTGGAACAGGGTCTAGTCACGTGCGGTATCAGTGTCCCTCTGGTGGTCAGCAGACGGGCAGCTGTAGCAACTTTTAACCAGCCAGTGCCGATAATCAGCTCGCGGCTGTATGCGGTGTGGCTCATTACAAGTTAATTCATGTAATGAATTTAAATGTAAAGTTATGAAACAGTTTGTTTTGAATACTTATGCACATAACTTGAAGTGATGTGAACCGTGAGTGTACTTGGATTTATTTGATAGTTACATCAGTTTGCAGAGAAAACAATTATGTGGCAGTGAGTTCCCATTAACGGGCATCTCAGAGTCAAATTAGATATATCCCATCATGCTGTAATTTACGTGCACAGCATTCATCACAATTTGTTGACGTGCCCTGTAGCTCACTGAGATGAGCACGGTGTTCACTGAGGCTTAGTTTGCAATGGTTAGAGTTTCAGTTCCCACTGTGTCCAGCCATGCTAAGACAGCGAGGCAAGTCAGGTGCTCTGTGTGCGCTGGGCTTTTGCCAAACCTCCAGCAGTTTTTCCTTGTGGTGTTGGGGTCTTTCAGAGGTCAGATGAGATATCAGTGTCCGCTGGCCGGCAGCTTTAATGATGCTTAGGCTATGATTCAGCATTGAACACCCAGACAGGCCTTTTAATCAGTCGCTGATCAGGTCTACCAGAGATTAATGGGAGGTGGGTCAGGAGCTTTTTGCCTGAAATCCTACTTCCCAATTCAGGAGCCATAATGGTCATAATGGGTCATAATGGGCTGTCAAGGCTGTGCAGAAAAAATCAGGCCCAAATTTGGAAGACACAAATGGTGTAAGCCTTATGGACCCTAGTATGATCCAATCCATTCCACACTGCTTGATTGCTAACAGTGCGTTCAGGTGGTCCTTATCAGTTTGTAAAGTTGATTGACTGATTGAAAAAGCCACTGCATGGAATGATGGAAGCCACGGATGATCTCCCAGTATTTCTTTTTAATTAGCAGCCTGGACTTGTATTACAGATAAACAGAAGTTATATGGATATATTACCGTTGCTCACCAGTTATCCATTGTGTTGAAGTGAAACGTCATAATTTAAACCTGAAAGCCCCGTTTTGGTCTCTGTGAGGTCTCTTTTTTTGGGAGAGAGGTGCAGAGTCAGCTAAGCCTGCTGGTCTTCTGCAGGACTCCCCTTCGTAGATGTGGACTTTGAAGGATGCTTGTCATTGTGGTTTTTTTAGATTCTACAATTAAAATTGTAGCAGATCATTAAAGTTTGAGTATTTAATTTTAATGTGTGGAAATGTAAAAGTAGTTCAGTTAGTAAAATAGATTTATTCTTTATATCATCCATACTAATAACAATCTTATTTGCTAGATACATGATTTTGTACATGTCAGAGCAGACATTATCTCTGTTGATGCGAGTGTGTATGTGTGTGTTAAACTCCCATTGTATTATTTCTTTCTTTCAGTATTCTATATGCCGACATTGTTGGCTTCACCCGATTGGCCAGTGACTGTTCTCCCAAAGAGCTTGTCATTATGCTCAATGAATTGTTTGGCAAGTTTGACCAAATTGCCAAGGTGAGTCATCATCTAGAATTTATTTTACAACATTACAAACAACTTCATACTAGCTAGTAAAATTGGGGCTGGGCTGTGAACAAGGAAACACTCTCTTCTTATCAAGCCATGACCAAGGTACTGTATATAAAGCCTTGTGTCGGCTGCCATGTGTCGGCACGTGTACTCATATCCTGTCTATCTGCCCACATCCTATGCAACCAAGCAACTATTTAAACAAGTTGAATGGTTGCATAAAACTATATTTTGTTTTGGTTTCTCATCTTTTTTATTTCTCATTCTTTATAGGAAAACGAATGCATGAGAATCAAGATCCTTGGAGATTGCTACTACTGTGTGTCAGGGCTGCCGGTCTCTCTGCCTAACCATGCAAAGAACTGCGTCAAAATGGGCCTGGACATGTGTGAAGCCATCAAGTGAGTCTGTGCGAACCATCACCCTCAACCCGGATTGAAACATATAGTGCCTCTCGATTTCACTCTTGAAAGAGATGTGATGAGCACACTTAGTTTTGAGATGAATTATGTAAATAAACTGTGAAAAGCAATTTGTGGAACCTCTCAGGGAATAGTGTGATACATATATAGTGGACTGTAGGGTGAGTCATTCTTAGTCATGTCTCTAGTTCGAAACACGGTTTGTGTTAGCTAAAACATCTTGTACAGTAATGCCTAGAATTGAAAATGACTTGGCATTTTAAAGAATGTATTACAGCAGTAGGAAAGTCTGAGCAACTTTGTGGACTTTTTAACCATGTGTTGAGAATAGGACTTGGATGGACTGCCAAGGACAGAAGCCACTTTTCTTTACTATACTGTTAAAACTGAAAGGACAAACCCTTAACTCAGTAAATCAAAAATCTATTTGTTTTGTTTACATTGGTACATAAATAGAGTTTTGTGCCTTGAAGGAACTGTGTTCTGCATATAGACACAGCCTTCAACAACAATGAGCTTTATTATTGCTGTGAAACTCCTCCAGGCAGGTACGGGAGGCCACAGGAGTGGATATCAACATGAGAGTGGGCGTGCACTCGGGCAACGTGCTCTGCGGTGTCATTGGCCTTCGCAAGTGGCAGTTTGACGTGTGGTCACATGACGTCACGCTGGCCAATCACATGGAGTCAGGAGGCCTTCCAGGGTAAGTGATAGTACTTTTGTATGTTTTGTATCTACTTTTGCTTTATAACCCTTTAGACACATTTAGGTATCGTATTATCATATCGCCTTACACAAGTTGAGGTTGCCTGAGGTTCCTGCAACCTTACTGTTGTTGTGAAACATCAAAACTACACACAACATTCCTTACTACGTGCTAGATGGCAATAAATGTTATGTCATAACTAGTTTACTTTTAGCATCAGTAATCATTTGCCACCCATCAACATCAGCTAATTTGATTAAATATTGCAATATTTATAATGTTAAGACCCAGATCTTGAAAATACTCAATCATGACTTATTTTTCTTGTGTCCATGTTACAAAATGTTTGGGTTCCATTGTTTTTCGAAATTAATATTTAGCAGTGGCTGTTGCATAATCAAAGTAGCAAAAAAACTTTTAACTAATTTTCATTTTCAGTCTCAGTTACAGGGATACACAGTGCAACTCTGATTAAACTGTGTTGCATAAAACCAATTCCATGATAACATTTTACATAATACCTGACTTAGAGTATCCTAGATACTCAAACTGTTATGAGAAAACTACAGAATATGACTGTTATTGTAAATGTTCCATTTTAAAGGCTGTTGTCTCATTTCGGAATGAAATTGCCATTTGTATACTTAATGATACAGATATATTATCTTTAATACAAAGAGTTAATATTCCACTTCATTACAGAGTCGGCCAATAACCTCCATGACAAAGGCTTTCAGTCACATTGGTGAAAGTAAAATTATCATTGGAATAAATGATTTATATTTGCCAGCACTAAGTTATAATCTTTGTGTAGCTATGCCATTTTGTTCTTTGTTGTAAATGAACAAATTTCATTACTGAATAATTCCAAATGCCATCAAATAAAACAAATAAACGTCTTACATGTGACATGCCATGTATTTCATTGTTTCTCCTGCTCTTTCCCTCACTGTTAGACGTGTCCACATCACAGAGGCGACTCTGAAACACCTGAACAAGGCTTATGAAGTGGAAGAAGGCAACGGCCACCTCAGGGACCCCTACCTAAAAGAGCTCAATGTCCAAACCTACCTAGTCATTGATCCACGGGTAAGTTCTCTGTCCAAATTACTTGAAAATGTTACGGAGAGAGTGAGAAACATGTAGTATTATAATTATCATTTTAATTATGTAAATCATTTTAAAACCTGTGATTATATGTTTTGAGTACAGACAATACAGGGTCTTTTTCGTGTTGTAGTCCAAATGCTATAAATCATGGTTGATATGATCTACTGTAATATGTTTTTCCCACCGTACTGGTTGCTGTTGGTTTCTCCCGAGATGAACTATGACGCATACAAGCAAATCACCTTTTTCCTGGATTTCTGAATTTTTGGGTTTGAGACAGATCTGTCCATATAAGTCACACCCATTACTGCATAAATAGATTTTCTACCATTTCGATGTTTTGGCAAAACATTATCTTCATCACTCTGGCTACAGTTTCCATGCCTTACAGCTTCAACTAAATGACTACAGTGTACCGTAAATGAAATATTAATTGTGTGTGTGTGTGTGTGTGTGTGTGTGTGTGTGTGTGTGTCTTAAGTCTAAGGACCCATCATTGAACACTCGCAGTGTGCCTAAACCTCGGGTGAATGATGGTTTGAAGATGCGGGCATCCGTGCGTATGACCCGTTACCTGGAATCTTGGGGGGCAGTCAAACCTTTTGCCCACCTTCAGAGCCGAGAGGGCTTCACCCCAGACGCAATTGTCAATGGCAAGTCACACTGCAAGGTAAGCAGAACTACTCCTGCTGAAACCCAAATTAAAGCATAGTGCACAGATACAAGGCATGGTCTCACTGTGTTAATTATTAAGGAAATAATATAAGAAATAAACTACGGATAGAACTATAATAAAAGGGCCTCTTGTTAAACTTTACTTTTTTTTTGCTGTATGATGTTAAAAGCTTAGGCAAGTATGAGAGACTATAAACTTGTTTTTAATTGTTGTATTAAATGTTCTGATGCATAGTGTTGCAGAGGTATCTCTAAGACAAGTAAAATGCACACAATGACTTAAGGTAATCATTTTCTTGTAAGATGATCAAGTATTTTGAATTTCTCAAATGAAAAAAAAAGTTGAATAAATTGAATTTCGATGGGTTTGGCCTTCAGCACTCACATTACCATGCATTCTTATTGGGTGAGCGTTGTCCCTGTCTTTTCCAGGACATCCCTCTACGATCAGTTCCCGGCTCCAAGATCACTGAGAGGTAAGAACAACTCATGTATTAAGTCCCCATTTGGTGACTATTATTGTTATTGTTAAGGTATATTAAACTGTAACAGAGTGAGTATGCTCGCACACATTCGCCCTGGGAGTCGACCCATGTAACAACGCTGTCGCTCAATAGCATCCCGATGGCGAAAGAGGAAAGAGTGTTTCCCATCAACTTTCCCTGCCAGGACTTCTTCTGTTCATAGAATCTGAACTGCTCCATCACATTTCATTAACAATATTTTCTAATACAGTATATCAAAGCATTTAGAAGGATATTGAATTATTTTCCTGGCAGTCATTACATTATTGCCAGTGTTTCTGCCAGCTGTACGCACACGGAGATTATCATAATGTATAAGATGAATGCTTTTCACGGGAGCTTAGACATTTTGATGGAATTATGTCACTAGTGGGTAAGCATTATGGGGATATTATGGTGATAATCAGGGTCAAGAGTCATGTTACAGGTCTTGGTACACGTGAGATTTTCCTTTTGACTCATATTTCCTTACACTTTTTCTATTTGTGGATGCGTGATCTTCATTTTAAACGTTTAATATCCAGGTGATGGTCTTATCTAAAGTGGTTTACAGTGAGCAGGCAGGATGTCTAGTGTCTTACAGATGATGTGGAGGTGTATGTAATAAAACCATCTCTGAGCTGCTGTATGTAAATGCCAGGTAGCAGAGAAGGGGAAAGAGAAAATTACTGTTTGACCCTACATTCTTAGTGGTGGTTAGTTGGGACACGTCCATATTTATGAGATTTAAGGTGGGCCACCTCATACGGAATTCACATGGGTAAAATTTTGCATTAACAGACTATGAATTATCACTGATTTGTGCATGACTTAATGCATGAATCAGCGTTATATATTAACAAATTACTTCATGTATGATGATATCATGTTATTCATGATGTTGAGTCATTATTAAGCAGGTAAAACGCATGAACATCCCAGAGGAGGGGATGATGATACTGAAAGTGTTCTTAAAATCAAACATTATTTTACAATAAGTCAGTATGTGTTCCAAAAAGCAAAAGGAGTGTTAAAGGAGGTAAGTCTCAACCTGCAAATTAAATATTCGCCAACAAAATGTCGTCACTGAGGGCCTCCTTAGTACAGCTGTGCTGCGTTGGCAGTCCTGCAGCAAAACCTATGACATTCCCATCAGCCTCTGTTCCTGCAGAGTGGTGGGAGTGCTGAGCTCTATGACGAGCCCTTCCATTAGCTTCAAATAATGCACAGACAAATTGATTATGGTTGTAGCTTATAATGGTTAATTCTCTTTTCCCGTCTGGCACAGGCTGTAAGCGCGCAGACAAATATTTAAAGTGTAGCTGCTGATTA
This sequence comes from Macquaria ambigua, assembly GCA_008360985.2. NCBI lineage: Eukaryota > Metazoa > Chordata > Actinopteri > Centrarchiformes > Percichthyidae > Macquaria > Macquaria ambigua. The sequence continues at coordinate 55,280 of VMKM01001868.1, forward strand.
GTGGGCTGGACTCACCTACACAAACAGTGTGGGCTGGAGTAATGTGATTAGAAGAGATAAGTGTGTGCCTAAAAGCACAAGCATTCCACCCCGTGAGAATGGAGGTTTGTGTTATCTCGGAAATTGTTAATTTCATTCATGTATGCACAGTCCACTGTAGCAGCAGAGGCAGCAGCTGGTGAACATGTCTGAGGCTGAAGTGACAGTGGATTGAAGTGCACCCCGCTCAAGCTTGATGACATTACGTAACAGGATATATATTTTTCTGTGGTTAAAAGTAACAGTTGTGAGTGTGCTGCTCCTGTTCACAAGCGTATATCTAGCTGTTATTAACTGTTTTAGATGGATTTTCACATTTATTTGATCAGCGGCCCTGTGTTTTTTGTTTTTTTGTTTTGGCTCCCACTGCTCTGTTATGATGAATCTGTGTTTGTGTCTTACTGTTGGGCCCTGACAGCTTTGATGAGTCTCTAGAAGAACCGTTCTCCTTGCCTACCCATCCGTTCAGCAGTTATAAGTGAGTGGGGCCTTCATGGCCCACAAGGTCCTCATTCCCTCAGTGCAGTAGTTCTCAACCTTTTGGCTTGTGACCCCTAAAAACAAAAACAAATGGATGCCTGCTCATAGCCACTTGTTTAAAGTGTAAATACAAAAGATGGTGAGCTTTTGCATACTGTACTGTAAATTATTCTTTTGAGTTTCCACCCTTGTTTTAAATTGCAGATTAGTACCCAGCAATCAGTATGTTTCATACAGTTTCCCAAAAGGAATTATTTGAATATTGTTGAATTTATTAATTTTTGTGGGAGTGGAGAAGAGGCTAAAATGACTCATTTATCACAATAATTAAAAAAGAGATAAGCTAACACATTACACTATAAATGTCCAATATAACAAATATTATTCGCACCAACTTTTTTAATCCTGTCCCACACCCCAAAAAATATCTTATGTGTTGTCCTGTCCCACAGGGTGAGAACTATTGCCTTAATGGAGAGCCTTGCTGTCCCAACACTAACCTGAGCAGTGGTGTAATACTGTTCTTTTCTCACCGTTTCTCACTGCTACCTCTTTGTAACAGGGCAACATATGATCTCAAAAGCCATCAGAAACCCTGTAACCTCTGTTAGTGGACTGACATGCTCCTATTAACACTGATCACTGGCTGGGGCTTGTGTGTATCTGGGTCTGTGCATCTGTGCATCTGTGCATCTGTGTGTTTCCTTCCTGATAGAGTAGGGGGTTTCCAAGCAGAAGCACGACAGAAGCACTCCAGCTGAATCCCACAGGGATCATCTAACACGCAGCATTCTGCATCCGGCACACTCCCCCTACGTAACTCTCTCACAGGCACAAACCATATTTCTCTTTTCTCACTAATGCTCAGAATGGCATTAACCACGTTGCCTCCGAGCACATCTAAACTGGACCTGAGTAACCTGCATGACCTGATCAGGTTTTCCAGCATCTGTTCCAGTCAGCTTGTATGTTTCAGTGTCTGTCCCTCTGCCTCTTCCTAATTGTCTCTGTGCTTTCCGGTGCAGGAACAAATCCCAGAAGAGTAAGTTTGATGAGGAGCTGCACAATGAGATGACTACTACCATAGATGAGCTCAGCAGCAAGTAGGTCCATTTTTACAAGTCAAATCCCATTGTATGCATGTTTCCACATTTCATTAAAAAAAACTAACCCAAATTGCATGGGGAAAAAAAAAAAAAAAAATATATATATATATATATATATATATATGAAAAGTATGACTAAAGGTTGAAATATTCAAGCAGGTTCGACTTTGATGATAAAGCAGGTATTTGACTGAGAATTGCACCTGCTGTGAATCCTTGAAATGTAGGCATGCCAGTGTGACGCTCAAGTTTGAGTGAATGAAACCAAGTAGAATTTGACCAAAATCTTTTTAGCCATGCTGACAGCGTGGCTCTGGGGATGGCAGTGTTGGTTTGTCAGTTGTTTGGTAGGTTGATCCAACACTTTGGTCAGACTGAAATATCTCAACAACTATGAGATTGCCATGAAACAAACATTCCTGGTCCACCTCAGGATGAACTTTGGTGATCCCCTGACTCCGGTCAAAATTTCAAATTGTCCAATACTTTGGTTTATGACCAAATACCTGCAAAACTTATGACATTCCCATCAGCCTCAGCTGTACTTTGTGTTTGGTGCTAATTAGCAAATGGTAGTATGCCAACACACTAAATTAAGATGGTGAACACTGTAAACATTATGCCTGCTAAACATCAGCATGTTAGCATTCTCATTGTGAGTGTGTCGGCATGCTGATGTTAGCATTTAGCTCAACGCACCGCTGTGCCTACATACAGCCTCACAGAGCTGCTAACGTGCTAGCGTTTGCATATATTTGCAAATACTAGTATTTACTACTAGTAAATATTGTAGCACATATTGATATCAAGATAACACTCTTCTTTCTTTGCCCATATCACCTCTACTTAAAGCTCTCTCTGATAACTTTTTCTTTGTAAAATGTTAACTTTTAATTTTTAGCAGGGTTACAAGCCTTCATAATGGTCTGTTTGGACCTGTGGTGTACAGTACAGTACACTGGCATGAAATAGTAGGTTTGTTTGAATGTTTTTTGTTCATAATGAACAGAAATCAATTCAAATATTATTCAATTTAAGAGAATTTATAGAGAAAAAATAATGGGACATTATGAACTTGAGTAATGAGTAATATTTATGTTAAGATGAGTGTCATTGACTGTATTTGAGTATGTATTGTTGAATTTTTATGTGATCCCTTGAAAAGAAAAAAGGGGTTGGCCATCTGTATTTATGTTATGTTATTATTAAAAACGGGGCAGGTAATAAAATATGTTTTTCTTCCTCCTGCTCCTTTTTCGGTCATGGAATATGTATAAGTAGTTTGGGTTACAGTGTAGTATTTGCTTTGTAAAATTGGTTTTGGGAATTACACATTGAAATTGTGAAATAAATGAAACTAAACAGAAATGATGAATATAATATTACCTTTCTGCGCATGTTTCTTGATTCACTGTGATCTGCCAGCAATAGGCAGCTAATGCTTGTTTATTGATTAATGTCATCAGAAGTGCAAGAGACTGCAGTTGAAAATTCAGACCTTCTTCAAGGCATTGCTGTTGTGTCAAGTTATTGTGTTTAAGTGTGAACCTACCGAGAGCAAGAGAGAGAGTCAGAGCAATTATCTATTCTCTTTCCCTGCCTCCCTCCCTCCCTCCCTTCCTCCCTCACTCCCTTCCTTCCTTTCTTCCTTCCTTCCTTCCTTCCTTCCTTCCTTCCTTCCTCTCTCTCTCAGGCAGTGGTCTAAGTCTGAGGAGAGTGGCAGCTTAGCTCTTTGGTTTCCAAAGAAAGATCTGGAAAAACAGGTCAGTTGGACCAAATCTGCAAATAAGTTATTGAAAGCATTTGTAATTCCACATTGTCGTGACATTTCCATTCAAGCATTCTGGTGCAGAACAAGAGGTTCAGGTGTGTTCTGTTTTTCCTCTTCTAAGTACCGAGCCCTGGATTTGCCGATGTTCAAACATTATGTTGGCTGTGCCACCTTCATCTTCCTCTGCATCTTTTTGGTTCAGATGTTTGTCACACAGGAGTGAGTATGACCAGATTATCCTCTGTTATCAAAAATCCATCACAAAGTTGTCAGCGGTTATAATGCAGTCCAATAGGGACGAAGAAACACACTATGATGATGATATTTATACTGATTTTTGACATTGTCTGGTTTTTATCTCCCTCAGTCGACAGATGCTGGGGATGTCATTTGGAGTGTTGGTTTGTGTGCTGCTGCTGACTCTGTCCATCTGCTTCGCAGGTCACTTACAGGTCAGTGTGTTAAGTGTTACGCTGACATTTCACACTGAGATATTCAGGTGATTCAAGTTTTTATGTTTCAGCTCTTTTCAGGCATTTTGTTCCATTTGGCATTTAGGTTTGTAGAAAGTGGAAAAGCTTCACAGGCACAGCAAACCCGTCACACCTCTTTTACAGCAGCCCCTCAGCCCACACTGGAAGCAGACCAGTGTCAAAGACTTGTCATTTGTCCTGCAACATGTTGTATAATGCTGGCCTGGCCCTGACCCGCATTACATGTGTATGACTCACAAGTGTTTTGCTCTAAAGTGGTATTCAATTAATTGAATTTCCTTGTGTATGAGAAGTGAAAATTAAATGTGAAATTCTTCATAGATAATTATATTGCAGTGGTGTGAAGGCCACACAAGATAAATGTCATAAAATACAGCAAGCCTTCCGGGAAAAAAAATCATTTTACTCTCCAGCTGTCAGTAGCCTTCCTTAAGCTTACTCCACATTATTAGGGCTTGTATTATTCAACAAGCAATGCACAGCTACTAACCTTGTGGTGAGATTGCTGTTACGACTGCTGTTTCCAAGGTCAAGGGATGAACTTTAAATCTCCAAATAAATACATGCATTCTGGGTCAGGCAGTGTGGGATTTGCACAACCACTTCTGTCTCTTTTTTTAATTTAAAGGAGCTGAAATATTCTTCAGGAAAAAAATGTGGCGTATTTGACCAAACATAAAATAATTATAATTTTTGTTCATAATGCCCCTGCATTTTTTACATAATGCAGCGCTCTGGACAGGTCATGTACGACGACATCAAGATGTCCTCACAGTGCACTTGCAGAAGGGAGACAACAAAGAAAATGATCAAGATATCCAACATTACTTGCAGCCAACTATAAAAGGTTCATAGGTTAAAAATGTAACACAAACATATAACAATAGGCAAGTGCTTGGTAAATAAAGGCAAGAGTGAAAAGGATGTGTATGGTGTGTATACATGTGTTTCACTGTGGCAGAATTAGCCAGTGTGAGAATGGAAACATGTCATGAGAGCCATCCCTTGCGTTCTCTGTGCTGTTACGCTTTCTTTAGCGTAACCTCTCGACCTTGACTGGTAGTGTCTTCTCTCAGACAGATTCCCTGACTGGAAATAGCCAGCGATGAGTCACTCACACATGATTGTCTGGAGCTGGGTGACTGTGTACAAACCATGTGCTCCTCATACCTGTTTGAATTCCATCTTTCCTCGTCTTTCTGCTCACTTCTCTTTATCTTCTGCAGCGCCTGTTTCCAGAGAAGCTGTCAAGTTGCCAGTGGCTGCCAGTTGTGTCGGAGGCAGTGGTAAAGCGGCCATGTGTGCGCCTCCCACTGGCCACCATCACTACTACGGTCATCATTATCTTGGCGGTGTTCAACCTGGTAAGAATACGCTCACGTGTTGAGTGCTAAGAGAGTGTCATTATGTACTCTGCTATTTCTAGCCGTGCAACACTTCATAGCTGGCATGCCAAACTTCAAAGCATGCTGTCCAGTGGTTGCTTGTCAGTCAAATCTTTTTGATGCCCCTGCAGTGCTGCGTCCAGACACATGGGACAGAATGTCCCAGTAATATTGCTGACCTGCCTTACACAAATGATTCCCATGAGAAGGGATCAGAGGGAGATCTCTTCTACCTGCCTGTGAGTGGTGGATTTGTTAACCACAGATGATAATGAAATGGCAATATTTAATGTTTTTTCATATCAAACTGGATTAAATAGTATTTATTAAATAGTTCTGGCATATATTTAAAATAAGTTACCACTAGATTTGCTGCTACTGTTGATCCTGGTCCTCGCCCTTCTCTCCCTCAGTACTCCGTGTACTGCTGTATCCTGTCGCTCATTGCATGTGGAGTCTTCCTCCGGGTGAGCTTTGAGCTCAAAGTGCTCTTCCTCACCCTGGCCTCCACAGCATACTACGTCATCATCCTCAGCACCAAGAGGGTACTCTTCACGGTGTACGGAAACATCCTGTACACTCAGATCAACAACAGCTGGAACTGCAGCAGGTGAGACTGAATGTAGGAAGTAAATCAAAGCAGTTTATTGAGTACCACCGTATAACAATATAATCAATCGGTGCTGGTGGTCAAAGACCTAGTCCCATAATAAGACATTACATTTATTAATTTCAGTTTACACGGAATAATCATGTATGCAATACGTTGTAAATGGAAGTGAAGTCCAGCCACGAATGTTCTGGTTTGTTCCATAGCAGAGAAGATGGATCCATCCTGAGAGGGATAGGGCTGGTGAAACACCCCCGGGTGATGAGCTGCATATATATCACCCTGTTCCTGGTCACTATGCTCATCATCTCGCAACAGGTAATGACAATCTTCACCTCTCTGTCCTCATTTCATTTCTTTCCCCATTGTTATGCCTCACATCCCAAACAAACTGAAAACATATTAACAGATTAAAAAACAGAAATGTGCAAATGGAGTCCGTATTCACGTTCAAACATTAAAGTCAAATCTTTTGTTGGCCTGTCATGAATTTATCTATATCTTTTACATATTTGTCTGTCCCTGCCGTCCACCAATTGTAAAATGAAGTATTAAAATTCTAGGAATAAATCAATCAATGAGGCTGCAAGAAATCCCCGAAAAATTCCAATAAAAAGAGTTTAAAGTTATGGTTTCCCTCATTGTCTGCTCTAACCTCACTGTGTTTGTGTCTGCCAGAATGAGTCCTGCTTCCGCCAGGACTTCCTGCTAAAGTACAAGAACCGCACAGAGCAGGACGAAATCGAGACCAGGGAGAACCTGAACCGCCTGCTGCTGGAGAACGTGCTGCCGGCCCACGTGGCAGCACTGTTTGTTGGGGAGAATAAAAAGAACGAGGTGAGGCTTCACTTCATCATGTACTATATGAGTAGTGATAAAGAGAAGAAAAGTGTCCCTGTGGGAAACCAGTAAACCACAACTCATGTTATATTATGATCAAGGTGGCTCACTGTATTCAGCCATCATTTAACAATAGAAAGGTAAATTATCATAATTTATCAGCATTATAGAGACAGAGCCTCAGTGGACCTACAGCTTAAGCGTCAGTACTTTCTGATGTACACTTCGGCATAAGTAATTTACATTTTACATTTTTGACATAACAAAAGATATTTTCTTCATCTTTGAACGATTTCACAGTTCTCAGGATAGAAATCCAGTGTCTCCCGTGATGTTTGTGTTGCGTAACTTCCAAGAGGAGGCAAACGTTTCGCTAATATATGCAGGTCATGTGCATTAACTCAGGTCAGCTTTAAAATAAATGGAGGTAATTATAAATGTCAGCAGGTGCAGTGTCATTGCTTACACGGACAAAAGCAGAGGGAATTTCGTGTCTTAAGTGATACACGATACTGTGCGCATGAGGTCATCAGGTTATCACTTACAATGACTTAATTGTAAAGGTGAAACATGACACGGAGTTTCACACTAACATACTGGACATATTTGAAAACCCAGTGTCTATCAGAAGTCTGAGACAGTCTTCCACTGTCTTGGTTTCCTTCTGTGGCTGCTAACTGTGCTTTTTTCTATTTTTGGGGTTTTTTTTCCCCCGACAGGACCTCTACTACAAGTCCTATGACTGTGTGTGCGTGATGTTCGCCTCAGTGCCGGATTTCAAAGAATTTTACACCGAGTGCGATATCAACAAGGAGGGCCTGGAATGCCTGAGGCTCCTGAACGAGATCATCGCTGACTTTGACGAGGTCAGGAAGTCAAAGGAGGACAAGAAAAACCTCTCTTTCATCCTCGTACCAAGTTCTTCTCTGTGATACATGTCTCTAAAGCCTCAGTCTGTTATTGGTGGCTCTGTTTATGCACTTATTCCAATTCCAAATGTTAACCATGTGGGCAAAGAATAAGAGCTAAATCCCTACAATGTAAAAGACCACAGGAATAAATACTGTAAATGATAAAAGGAGGGATGATGAAGTTCCCACACATCACTCTTTTTGTTTTTCTCTAACCCAACAGCTGCTGTCCAAGCCAAAGTTCAGCGGTGTGGAGAAGATCAAGACAATTGGCAGCACTTACATGGCCGCTGCAGGGCTTAGTGGGACGCCTGGTCAGGAGAACAATCAGGTGGAGTAGCTACTGCTTCAGACCAGGGTCAGACCTGGGTTAGATCGGCTTTGTTAACTGTTTTTAGCGAGCCATCAGCACACTTTTTGACCTGTCATAAAAACAAATAAGGTTTGAAGCAGTCATAATGAGCTTGTTGGATGATGTGTTCTTTCAGGACAAAGAGAAGCAGCAGGCCCAGATAGGGAACATGGTGGAGTTTGCCATCGCTCTGATTGGCAAGTTGGATGGCATCAACAGACATTCCTTCAATAGCTTCAGGCTCCGTGTGGGTGAGTGTGCTCAGCTGCTTGGCAGCTTCAACATAAACCTTTCATTGACTGAATATACTGCACTGTATCCAGCTAGGGCCAACACAGTAACCAAACTGGTTTCCTTGGTTACGGCGTACATGATTGGCATTTATGTAGCGTTCTTGCCATGAGAGGAATAGCACTGGCTGACACTTGATTATTAGGGTGTCATGTTGCACTCAGGACTCTGGTAAACCTACCGTACCTGAGTGAAGCCATCTTTATAAGCTAAGGTACTGTAACCTTTGACAGAAGTTTGCAGTGTGTTCTTTGTCCTTGCCTGTAATGTTGAGGATCTAGGAGCGTATTTAAAATTTCCCCTCATAAATTACTGTGGTGGTCATATAATATAGAAAGTAAACGTCATCCTCAAGCCATGAGATAGAGACAGAACCCAGTTTAGTGTCTGAGAAACCTTAACCTCTGTGTGTCGTGTCTGCAGTCCTGATACAGTTATTCCCACACAGTTGATTCTGAGCAGACATCTTGGACAAAAGTTTTGGTTAAAACATTTACATTTCTGGGAGATAAAAACGTACATAAGGCATAAACACTGAAATTTTGCACTGAGTGGTATAAACCTTCTTTAGCAGAATGCTGTCCTTATCAGTGGCTGTGTCTAAACACCTTGGGACTTCAAAACAAAATCCACTAACTTCCACTTTTGAAATGCATGTTTATTAAAAAAGCAGTTAGTGTTTGGCACAGACCTTTTCTTTGACCGCTGACGTCATATTTTTTGTGATTCCTCTGCTGCCAGCTTCACGAGGCTTCACTGTTCTGCTAAAGTTGATATATTGATCTCTCCAGGTGTGAATGGTTTCTTAAATTACTTCATTGTTTGCATTAGAATTCAAGGTAGAATTGCACCTTGTAGACTGAATAAAGTTAAACTGTTCTTCGCTCCTTATCTAAATAACTTTACTGCCTGAAAGCGAGTCTGTGTAACTTTGCTGAACAGCGGCCACAGGCTTCCAAATTGACTGTGAATCTAAATATTCTCAAGGAATTGGTAACTAACACTCAAACTTCTTGACAGATGCAGTGGAGTTTTTCCTGTCTTTGCTTGCTGGGTCCTCAGGGAAGCATTTGATGTAGTGTTTGCTGTTTCACAAATCACTGACATCTCTTCAAGAACAGCCGCAGTATTGTCCAAACCGTTTTCAAACAGTGTCTCCTGCACAAAACCCTGTGTTAGTGGCCACTCAGAAAACGTCCTTTGCCAGTTAATGTCCTTGACAAAAATGACTGCCATGATGTACCATGAATGCAATGTGTTTTTCATTCTGGCTAACATTTGACCTTTTCTGGTAGGTCTCTTAACTGCAGCCTGAGATCTGTAGATGGATGGCTCTCATTTCTCTTGTTGAATCTCATATTTAATCCTGTCTTTACTGATTTTTATGCAGAGTCAAACTTGAAACCTGTTGTTCTTCCACAGGCATTAATCACGGCCCAGTGATAGCTGGAGTGATCGGGGCGAGGAAACCCCAGTATGACATATGGGGCAACACGGTTAACGTAGCCAGCAGAATGGAGAGCACCGGGGAGCTCGGAAAGATCCAGGTACATTCGGCACAGCTCAGTATTTCATCTGGTGTTCTTAAAGGTCAAACAGCCACATGTCACTTCTCACATAGTTATTGCTCCTTAGCTTTGTACTGCAGATGTCAACACGATCATGGCTGGATTTAGAAAGATCCTATTTCTGACTCCGGCCTGGATTTGATTTTCTTTATCCACTTTTAACAGTGAAAAATGATTCCCATCCTTAACCAGTCATAAGAACATGTCATGAGATGAACATTTCATTTGCTTTTCTTCTTGCACTTTATTGCTGTGTGTCACAATTATCAAAGCAATTCATGCTTTAACTTGAGAAGCTACTAAGTTGTAAGTTAATACATGTATTCAGTAAGAGAAGTCTGCTGCAAGGAAGTTCTCTCAATGGATTTTGGATTAGTTTAATTTTGGTCTCCAGATGTGGTTTTAAATCGGACTATTTAGCAACAAGACAAAAAACGTCAAACATTTGCTGTTCAAAATGGACTTTGTTCGTCTTTTAGCTGCAGTTGTGCGTTATGTGTTCTGTGTCTTCCTCCAGGTAACAGAGGAAACGTCCTATGTGCTGCAGAAGCTGGGCTACTCGTGCGAGTGTCGAGGATTCATCAACGTCAAGGGGAAAGGGGAGCTGAAAACCTTCTTTGTGTGTACCGACATGAGCAAGCAGCAAGGTATGGGGCTGAGCTGAGGCCAGGCTGCCGCAGCCAACAGAACTGGAGACAGTCTCGTGTACACAAGTCAAGAGTTTATAGACTCCCGCGTGCCACAAGTGTTGAGACAGAAGTGACTGTAACACAGCTGTGTTCTGGTGGTGTTGCTGCACATTAAGGACTTGCTGGATGTTGCATTGAATCAACACTTTCTACTCTGGACCTGTTGGACAGATGAGGATGGTGGAGAGACAGTCAGTATGTACAATCACCATCTTTTTCTATTCACCAACACATTTGCGTCCAGTGATCAGTCACTTTTGTACTTTTTTTTTTGTCTTAAGGCGTTTTCGGACCAGAGGAACTTTGTCATAGTTCTAAGGACAGTCCCCTTTTTTTTTTTTAGTGTTCGCACTGCAAGAACTGGGAACCATCGTAGTTCTTCGCTGGATTTTTTTTAGCTCTTACTTCAGAGTAGGTACTCTCACAGCACAAGAGGAACCTTGAGTGATGTAAGTGTACGGTGACTGGTTGAATACAGCTCATACCAGTAGCCTTAAAAAATGGACCAAAACACGGACAAATGGACTGATAGTGAAGTCCAGGCTTTATTGAGCATATATGCGAAATACGTGATTTTAGTCAAAGCGAAATACAAAAATCTTGACATTGCTATACCAATCGCCGGCCGGCTTACGTAACTTCAGCGTTCCTAGTGGCAGTGTGAATGCAAACAGAAAAAAAGCCCTTGAAGGAAGGAATGTAGTTCTCGGGAGAACTCCCCAGTGGGCAGTTCCTCTCAGGGAGTCCCCAGAACTGTTTGGTCCGAAAACGCCTTTTAACTTAGATGTTGTTTGTGATAGGAAAACTGTGTATTGTATTAATGCCAAATACAGTTGTGTAGTTTTTGAAGACCTCTTCGGTCCTTTAAAAACAAAACAATGGATTCTGTTTGGATCATAATTTGAAACACGTCTGGTTTTCCTGTTTGGGGATGGACATACTGCTCTGTTACTGTGTAACGAGCATGTGAGCTGTTTCAGTATCAGAAACGGGCTGTACAGAAGATGAAGATATAGAAAAGCTCTTTTCTTGCTCCTTTCTTTGGGACATACTCACACAACGAAAAGTAGTACGTTTCATTTTCTGGCCGAGCTGCAAATCCTAGTTACTGCATCTACAACCCCTTCGAATAAGTTTAGGTTACTTTTTACGTGAACATCTTTTAGGTTCCAGCTGTGTATTTTGGCCAGAGTAACAACTGTTTAACATTACATATATGACAAGGTATTTGCTGTGTTTCAGGAGGAAATAGAAAAATCCATGTGCTGTATGTATGTCATCTGTTAAAGTGTTTATCCTGCTTGTCTGCATTTATGCTGCAATGAGGGAAACCTGTGATGCTCTCCTTGGTGTCTGTGTGATGGAACAACATGCCTGCTGTGAATGGTTTTCTGGCTCCAGCTCATTTGATCACCTGGATCTGGACCGCTCTCTGTCTCTGAAAACTTGATTTGTCTCGTGGCCTTATCTTTTTGAGACCATCATCCTGTCTGTAAATGTGGTTACATCATAATAATAAATAATAATAATAATAATAATAAAATAATAATTAATTAATAATAATAATAATGTATTGGCCTTTATGTGAACAAATGTGACATTGAATTTTGTACAGCTACAGAATGTAATAAATGTTTTCCTATGTCTGCAGTTTGTCATACAATATTTCACAGGAGCCAAGGTTTATATAAAAAAAAAAAGTTTATTGATTTGAAATGCATACAAATGTGACACAAAAAGCACCTTTCGTACAAAACTTAAGTTATTAAACTGGAAGGGTGGGTGGAATTTCATTATACAGCGACGACTGGAACCGTATCCTGACAACTGGACAGGGTCTCCATTGGTTCAGCCATTTCCTGCACTGAACACATTGAAAAGTATGATATTAGATGTGTTAAGTTCTTGCTGGCACTCTGTATTTATAAGGTTATGTTTTGACTTTCAACACACAGACAACCAGAAATGTTGTTTATATTTAGATAAAAATATTCAAGTGAAAAACAGTATTTCACAGCTTTCAATATGTCCAGTAAGGTATGTACCTGTAGTGAGGTCAATGAAGGGCTCAGGTGCTTCTGGAGGTACAGCGATGCCCATGGCCCTCCTGATGCCGTAGACGCTGCTGACATCACATGGGGCCACTTGACCAGTCAGCTCAGCCAGGTTCCCAGTCACCTTCTCGGCTGCAGACAAAGGACTTCATTTCTGCTACCAATTTTTGCTACCTTTAGCCAGAACATTATGTTAAAGAAGTAGTTCGACATCTTGCTGAGTGTTAGATGAGAAGATTGGCACCCCTCTCATATCTTGTGCGGTAAATATGAAGCTACCGCTAGCAGCCAGTCAACATAGTTTAGCATAAAGACTGAGAACAGGTAGAAACAGCTAGCCTGGCTCTGTCCAAAGGGAACAAAATCCCCCTACCAGCACCTCTAAAGCTCACTAATTAACACGTTATATTTTATTTCTTCAATCAAAAAACCAAATCATAACGACAGGTTGTAGTTTTACAGGGGCCGGGGTCAGCAACTTCCTGAAGTCTCCGCTGGTTGCCTGGCAACCGCACTGTGACAACAGGACTCCAGAAACTTATTTTCACACTTGTTTTTTGTACTGATTAAACAAAAGACATATAATGTTAATTAGTGATCGTTAGAGGTGGATTAACTTTGGACAGAGCCAGCTGTTTCCTCGTGTTTCCAATCTTCATGCTAAGCTACGCTAACCAGGTGCTGGCTGAAGCTTCATATTTACCATATAGACATAAAGAGTAGTAGTTAGCTTGAGCAGCGATAGCCAGCTTAACAGATGTAAAATTCAAGGAAAAGACATAACAGCACTGGGCGTTTCTCTGGGAAGTGAAGAAAAATGTGTGTCTCTTTGCCACTTTAAAAAATACATCCCTGGGAATGAGGTCAATGTTGGTGATTTGAATCAGATCACTAACGGTGAATTTTTGTCTAAAGCACAAACCTCATCTGTGTGCTGGTAAAGAGGTAAATGGAGTGTTGTTAGAGGTCTACAGCTGGTGGCGACGGACTGAGTGGAGGAACAAAGAGGGCCATGCACGAGGGGCTCTTACCCAGCTCCAGCTCCTTGGCAGTCGGGGCCAGCAGGCAAATCATGTTAGGTGGCTGCTTGGCGCTCAGACGCTCCTTCTGTGCTTCCTGCAAGTCGCGCAGGAGCTTTGTAGTTTCGTCCAATTTCTGCTGGAAGTGCAGGGCTTCTGTGACGGATAGAAAGAAAGACAACACACACATGCAGTTAATACTTCCTCTGGGTTCCTCCAGTTACCTTGTGGTAACCCCTCCTGTCCTTGGTTACACGTACTGAACACAATACATCCATTCTTTCTCAACCCTAATGTGGACCCCTCAGTCTTACTGTTACATTCATATCTGAGAGTGCTGGGAGAGCAGAGGGGGAGAGAACAAACTTTGATGGGCTGTTAGAAAGATCTAAGCGGACACATAATGGGATGCTGAATGGCTAAACGGCTCATCTAACTGCTTCAGATGAGGGCTGTTTTTACCTCAATGGCAACAGCATGTAGAGTGTAATTATGAATTTCTTTGTTCACATATTCCTTTGAGATGCACACTGAGCAGGTTCAGAAATCTGTGTCCTGCTCTCTGGGTTGGGCAGATCATATGTGTGACCTTCCATGAGAGTGAGTAGTTATTTCAGTTGTATAGGTTCTTTATCCAAATGATACACTTGTTATTGTGGAGTTAATCTAAACGGCTGCTTCTCTCAATTTATATGATCGTAAATTGACGATCTTTGAGTACACATAATCCACTGTCACACCAGTCTCACTTGCAGTTTATAGGTGTATAACTCCCCAGACAGCCCGCAACTACATACAAAGAATGTATAATTGTGATTATTTGTGAAATTATTGTGATTTTTAAATAAGTATATTGTGGTATTTGTTTTGTTGTTGTATAGTTTGTTTTGAGTTGTAGAATCTGGTGTGGAAGAATTATATCCTCTACAAAAAAATGTTAAATACATTTCAATAAAATAGCTAATGTTACGGTCTATGGCAGGCAAGAAAAAATATTCAAGATCTTTGTAAATTAACACTTTAATACCTTCTAAGGCCTTTTTTTTTGCGGGAACTGAATTAAATGTTTTTTAAGATACCCTGATCATTAAAAAAAAAGATAATCTATAATGAAAATGATTTTTGCTTGTAGCCCTATTGGTAACACAAAGTAAGCCAGTCAGAAGTTTTACCCCCAGAGAGCTCCTCAGCCATCTGCAGGTCTGCAGCACAGCGCAGGAAGTCGAGCCTGTTGCAGTTGGATGCTCCGGGTTCAGCTACCTACAAGAGCCGGGGGGGGGGGGGACATGTTTTTTCAGATTAGAAAAATGCATTCCACTCTAGACAGCTGACGCATCCCGGGAACACCCAGGCCTTTAGAAGCCTCTTTAGCGACGCTGCTTCTGCGCTCCAATAAAATCAAATCAAACCTAATGAAAAGCTGCGACACCCGGGCAGGGGATGAGGGTGAACTGGAGAGCAGCCAAAAACAGCAAACAGCCAGGACAGAGGGGTTGCTGTGTGCCTGATGGAGGCGCCTGTGCTTTGGTTTCCTCCGCTGCTCTGAGGGGCAATTCAGCCGCGCAGCCAGCGGGCACTAAAAGAAAACACGGGCCTCTCCAAACTCTCCAACAGTGAGCTTTGAGCGAGTGGCACCGCTGGGTTTTGAAGGGAAATGTTCTTTCCATGTACGGATGGATCGCAGCTAAAGGCAGGCCCCTGCTATGTTGACACAGCTGGTTGAAGCAGCAATCATCGGCAGAGGCCATCTATAATGACAAAATGAAATGAAAGTATCCATGCACGAGGTGTAACGCAAGAACACGTGCTGCACGCTGAATGGCGGCACGGCAGGAGCTCCTCTTCCCAACATCACATCCTCTGATGCTGATGAGGGTAAATGGCTCCGGTTTGGAGTTACATAGCGCACGCTGATATTTCTCATTATGGCCCTAATGTCTGTTTCCATTTGTAGTGTACACTGAGGACAGGTTTTTATCTGGGCATCAGCTCCAGATCTGTACCAACTCTCACCTCCATGTCATCCTTGCCCGCTTGTGTATTTGTTGCCTCCTCCACCTGCTGGACAGGCAAAAATAAAAATCAATCAGTCAAGTGACACTCTTTAGATTCCTATCCTGTGCTGTTTAACTCAGTAGGAATGACTTGGATCAGTTAAGGTGTCACTTACTGGCTCGGTCTCCTGCAGGGTTTTTGAATGCTCTCCGTTGGTCATGGCATCCAGAAGATTGTCTGCCAGTTTGTACACATACTCGTCTGATTTAGCCAGGAAGCCCGACAAGCTGCCAAACACGCACACACAAAAACACACATACAAAAACATTTACTGCTATTGTTTTTGAAGCTGCAGCAGGGGTAAAAATCAGAATCACTTTCTTGGGCAAGAATAAGTGGATATCGACTCTGCCGACAATTGCTGAAGCAACAGCCAAACCTCCCGCACGCTGTCAGACAGAGGCGGTCAAAGTGTGCCTTTCCATGAAGAGACGACACAACACTCAGGGTAACCGCTGAATAAAGTCAAACTACATGCAGTACATGCAGTGCTTTCTGCCACAATGATTCAACACATACAATGAAAAGCAGATTGGAGCTGAAAACACACGCAGCGGCACGTCAGACGACAACCTCACACAAAAAAGAATGCTTCCAAGTAGTAGTAGTAAAGAGGACAGCATTCAGAAAGATCAATACTTGTGTTTAGTACAAATCATAAACAACACACTTAAGTACAGTAACAAAGCATTCCTTTCAACTTTGTTACTGAATACCAATGTTGATAAGATTAAACTGACTCAGTTAGTGCCCTTTAATGTTTAGCCTGGATACAGAATCTCAGGAGAAAACTCAAGTACACACCAGACAAAGCCTCAAAAGTAATCAGTAAAATTCTTGGTGGGGTGGGTGTGATGAGTGTCCTACAGCACAGTGGCCCACAGTGCTGTTAGATAATTATATATGACAGACAGAAAATGAAACCAAAGTGTAAGAACTGATGGGTTAAAGTCAGGATGAGGCCCAGTCTACAGCTGACCTCCAGACGGGGTAACCTCAGTGAAAAAGAGAAAACATCTGGAAAGTAATCAGCCAGGAATGCCTCCAGTGACGTTTTGTGTAAATGCCACAGAGCTTGGGTGCGTTTGTGGTCGCGCAGCAGCTGCACATACCTGTCTGAGCCCTGCAGCCCGGACTCCTCGCCATAGGAGGAGTAGATGAGGTCCGAGTCGTCCTTGCCGATGTTGGCGAAGCTGGAGTCGTAGGCGGGCGCGTAGGAGGTGAACGGCCCGTAGTTGAGGTAGGACACTGTGAAAAAGTGTCAGCATCAGCTCATATCTGTCATGTAAGCTCGACCAGCACTGAGATCAGCAGTAGAAACACGAAGTGGGAGCAGCACAGTACCTGGAGTAATGCGGTTCCTCTTGTCCTCCCTGAAGCCCTGCAGGGTGTTGACGCCGCTCTGCAGCCGATTGGACATCATGCCCAGTTTCACAGGACAGTAGCCAACATCTGCAGCACGAAACATTTGACCGACTTTCAGAAATTCTCTCTCCACCTCATTTTCTTAATTAATCTAAGAAAATAACTTTTATTCTTATCGATTAGTCTGCCAATTTTCTCAATTAACCATCTGAAAAATAGTGAAAATGTCCATCACAACTTCCCAGAGTCCAAGGTGACATCTACAAATATTTTTTTTTGTCAAGGCAGCACTCCAAAATCCAAAGATATTCAGTTTTAAGATTCCAGATGAACATACCTCCCACTGATGGGTCTGCTGGGTTGAGGATTGCCAGAGTGGTGGAGCCATCGGACTTCCGCCTCGCAAACTCCAGCTACACAACAAACAAATTTACAGGGCTCAAACACCCATGAATATCACTTTTTCAGTGTGAGGAATGGATGTGTTGTGGTTAAACATTTGGGATGGACCCGGAGGACATTAGACAACATCACCAGCCAGAACAGAAGCCTCATGTTAAGGGGTAAAAACTCTCCTGACCTCAAGTTAATCCTTCAGAATGTCTAAAACACCAAATCCCTGCTTAGGCTAAAAGATATTACCTCAACTGAGGGCTTTAAAACTAGATATGTTTCTATTCATGTTGCCAATTTGAAAGAGCAGGAGCCGTGATGTTTTTAATAGTGGATGTGTCCGTTTGAATAAAGAAGTCCGGAGTTTGACCCTGCGTTCTCACATCACACTGCAGCACTCTGTTGGACAGCTTTCCTCCAGACTCCTCGATGACCTTGCGGATTTCCTCCAGTTCTTTCTCCGCCTTTGCCGCTTCGTCCTTGGACTCCTTGTCCTGTCTGCAAATGAAACACAAATTGAAAGATGGCAGATGAGACGCTTTGGCCATGAATGAAAAGGTTTTTTTTTTACCTTGTAGCAATAATAAAAAGCATGCACACTGCAGCAGAATACTGCAAGGAGAAAACCTGCGTGAGAGCTCCTGTTCATTAAACGCCTACATTCTACTTTCCTCTGACAATCTACCTGTAAGTGTTTTGTTGACGTCAATGAACGCCATCAAGATTTTATTCACAGCGTCTTCTGTTATAATACAGGAGGTAAAAGGCAGTTGAATGAAAAACGGCACAGGAAAGGTTTCAGTGAGTCATAACCGGCACGTGATTTGAATGGTCAGGTTCTGTTACATCACCGGGCAACAAAACTTAAAAGATGTACAGCCATGACAGAAAACAAGCCCCAGCATGCTGCGAGGCACTCCTCACATTCTCAGCTTCACACAGTGGGAAAGTGATTCACTTTTAGTGTCAGAGGAAAACAAACTCACAGAAACAGGTTTCCACCAACATGCTGCCTTTTTACTTCTGGCTGATTAGTCATCTCAACCTTACCTGTGCTGACGTGTGACTGACAAGTTCAGCATTTATTTCAGTTTTAAACATCTGTGATCGTGGCAGCCAAGCTGGGAACTGTAGCTGGATGAACCCCTTTTGGTCATTTCTTGATTGACAGGAGAGATCTCTGAGATTTTATTCATGTCACTCAACTTAAACTGACTAGAATAAAGTAAAGTATTAAGCTTAAAGGGTTTTAAAGAGGTACTGCGCACTAAAACATGTTTTTTGAGCTCTAAACTAAATGATATGACACATCAATGCTGGTGTTAATATTGACATTTCTTACCAAATGTATAAAAATCTGCATTTCATGGGTTGAAAATGGCTCAACACGCCATCTACTGTTTCAAATCAGCCCTGAACCTGCGAGGCCAATGCTGACATAGAGTCAAGTGGTTGGGATCTGTCTACGTCATGAAATTTATATTTAAAAAAAAAAAACTCTAATCAGTGCATTTTTTAAATTTGCTGGGAGAGAGGGATCTAGCGGAATTTGAGCTTGTAGTTACACTTACTCATTTAAGTAGTGAATCCATAGTCATGATTATTATTTCACTCCCTCACATTGAAATGTGAGCACTCTTAGCGCTTATGAGCAGCTATGCTAAAGTGGCATTTGACGGAAACACGTATGTAAAGCAGGCAGGTTAAAGGACCTGGGTGTGCTGGGTGTCACGCTGGTGTCTGTGGGTCCCTCTCTCTTCTGGTCCAGGCTGGTGGCCCCTTGTTCCGCAGACTTCCCTGGCTGTTTGGCAGAAGGATCGAGGCCGGACATGAACTCTATGCTCTGCTTCAGGCTCTCCAGCCTCTCCTGTTGGAGAGACAATTAAACAGGATTCGTACAGCTTTTTAAGAGTAAAGTTCAAGCGCTTTCAAGGTACCTAACCCAAAGATTTCCAGACTCTCAAAGCCTTTATCATCACATCTAAATAATTACTATAAATTCCAGGAGACAAACAAACAAATATGACGACGGGATGGTTTCATTTCAAATATTAAAAGGTTTTTGGTTTAAATGAGTGATTGTGTAGATGAGACACCAGATTATGTTGAAAACCAAGCATTTTTCAAGGAGTATATTCGAATTCAAGCATATTTCTAACCTTGAAAACATAAAATAAAATTAAGCATTTTCCAGACTTTCAAGACTTTGTACGAACCCTGCCTAAAAGTTGTGTATTTATTTTTTCCACTTAGGATCAGAAGAGAAGAATTGGAGAGAAGAAAATTTGCCTGCTAAACCTGTTGGAACTACTGATGATGATGATGTGTGAAATCATCCTGAGAACAATTCAAGGCTATCTGCTGCCCCCATCTGTTGCATTACAGCAAAAGCCTTTTATTAAACTAGTATAGAGTTAAAGTTAGCTTAAATATAGTTAAATAATGACATATTGTGGCACATACAGCTTATATACAGTAAATACCATCTGGGTTTAAAGAAGTTTCTGTTGAAGGGACTCCCTAACTTCGAGACTTTTCCGTCACTTGCTTGGTTTCCACAGACAAAGATGGCCACATATTGACTGTATAACTAATTATCACCGTATACTGACACATAGTTTCAAAATAAACCTGGCTACATTTGCTACATTAACAGATATCTTTTTTAAGCTTAAAATAAAAAATAATAAATGCCCCAAGAAGCTTTTTTACACTATAAGGCTTTTGTTTAATAACACTAGTTGTCTTCAGTCTGGTGTGAATGGCCTACAGGGGACAAACAGAAAATGTCGGGGTCCATGTTCTCATCCCAATAAGCTGGACAACAGGACAATCCAGTGCAGCTGTTGGTGCGATTCCTTAAAGAGGTCTTTTTCTGAAATCTTCACTTTCATACCTGACTCAAGATCTTCATCCCAGAGTGCAACAGTTTTCGAGCTGCTTTGTGGTAGATTGTCTCAGGCTTGTTGTAAATCATGGCGTTTTCGCACATGATCCTGAAATCCACCTGCATTAAGAACACATACCACATCATCAAACACTTAACATGACTGAAAAACATAATCCTGGTCTCCATGACAAACCTTATGGCTTGGCTTACTCTTACTTTGACATCAATCCAACATGATCAACATCCTAAATGTTGATTAAATGTATCTGACACATTGAAATAACAGCTGTAGACTGTTATATCAGACACACCTTATGTTCCACAAGCTTCTTGATCCAAATACTGAAGGTCCTGATTCTAAACTATAAAGTTGATCAGCTTAAGTTATTGATATGATACAAATAAAGGTTGGGAGAACGCAACACCTGAAACTGACGCGACGTCCTCTTTTACCTCAAAAATAATCTTTGCCTGAGTACAGACACAGGCCTGCAGACAGCACACAAACCCACAACAGACAGACATCTTTAATATCGGCCTGCCATCAACTTACTCACGTTCATTAGCAACAGCTGATGTGATCTGCCGCCAGTGATCTGTGTGTGTGTGTGTGTGTGTATACTTAGCATGCAATAATGCACTTGTGTGTAATACACAGGGTTCGTACAGCTTTTTAAGAGTAAAATTCAAGCACTTTCAAGGTACCTAAACCAAAAATTTCCAGACTCTCGAAGCCTTTATCATCACATCTAAATTGTTAGTATAAATTCCAGGAGACAACAAACAAATATGACAACGGGATTGTTTCATTTTAAATATTAAAAGATTTTTGGTTTACATGAGCGATTGTGTAGATGATGAAACACCAGATTATGTTGAAAATCAAGCATTTTACAAGGAGTATATTCGAATTCAAGCATATTCCTAACCTTGAAAAGATAACAGTTAAAATTAAGCATTTTCCAAACTTTCAAGACTTTGTACGAACCTTGAATACAGACACATACCTTGAGTTCATCCAGCGACTGGTAGTACTCTTTCTTTACTTTGTCCTTCATTGCACTGAAGTCCATAGGCCGTTTGATAATTGAGGAGTAGCCAGGGGCAATGAGGTCTGTCACCGGAAACGAGAAGAATGCACTGGGATCCTTCCTACAGAGAAGACAAATGCAAATAGTATTTAATCACAACACAAGGCATACAGTAACTTTACTCTAGAGGAAGGGAAGGCCTAAGGTCAGAACACAATTATCTCATATCAGTAATGATCAATAATGCACCTTTGGAGCTGCCTGATGAGCTGGTTCAAAGCTTCCTGCAGAGGAGTCTGTTCCTTTTCTGCTGGAAAAAAAACAAAAAACAAAGCATCAAGGATGTAAGATTTGAGAGAAAGTGTGGATTTAAATAATAAACGAACAAGAGGAAATTTGAGACTACCTTCCAGTTTATCCAGCTCTGAACGTATAGGAGTTCTGCTCTGTTCTCGGTCATCGTCTCCATCTGCATCCTGCCCTTTCTTCTTCTTTGTCATCTGACATTACAAAACAAACATGAAATCAACAACATGCGGACAATCCATGTGAACTAACTACCCATCCTTTACTATCCCATCATCTAGAAGACGGGGATAGGATCTTTAGTGACGTTACCTTTTTCTTCCCTCTGTCATCCTCTGGTGACCCAAAGCTCCTCTCTTTATCCTTCTTCTTTTTCTTCTTCTTGTCCTTGGGTTTGTCATAGTCCGCCGGCTGTTCGTCGTAAAAAGTATCCAGACTCGAGCTCCCCGTCGTCACTTCGTTTCCAGACACTTTCAACACCAGCTTCAGCGGCCTCTCTCCGTACTCTAAAAAGAGCAAGTCGACAAAAAGCATTATTGAGACCCGTGACAGCTGACATACACTAGAAACAATAGCCGCTAACGGCTAGCTTACCTAGCAGGCCTTGCGGTGAAACTACAGCTACAGGTAACGTTGCATTGTAATCTTAAATCTCTGACCTTGTATTCACACCAAATTGTGGAATATTGACAGAAACATACGGAAAATAAACAGCTAACTCAGACCGGTAGCTAGCCTAGCAGTGCGCTAGCTAATCAACTAGATTAGGACTATGGTCGTGCTAACACGGCTAACAAGCGCGAAACCCCGGATTCCAGCATATGTATTTAAAAACAAATCAGTAAATAGTTCACGTGGATAAGCGCTTGAACTATCTGCAGATGAAATACCTTCATATCCGTGTTTTTCGGACTTGTGCTTTTTGTGCTTCTTGCCCATTGTTTGTATTTTGATCTGGCACCGGTCGGTTGCGCTCTCTGATCTCTGTGGTGGCGGAAGCACTACAGGGGAAACTGCGCAGAGCGGTGCAGGCCTGCAGCGCCACCTGCCGGCGAGGCGGTGATAATGCGAAGTCACCGCCCTATATCGTCAGTAGGGGGCGAAGTAACCTTAGTATTTAACTTCAACCATGGACCAAGCCCTGCAAAACTTTTATCCTGCGATGAGTTACCTTGTGTTTCCAGATTTTAACTGTCAGTCTGCATTATGGACCATTTAGAGAGAGGATTTGACACTGATGTATATGTATTTCTAAAGACATGATCTCTGCAAGCACAAGGAACATCAGAGAGCCATAGTAGTCAGCAAGGCCATCTTTCAATCATTCGCTCAGCCAGAGTGCTCTTGAGCAAGACAGTGAGCTCCTCTCTGCTCCACTGGGCCAGATGTGTTGTTAATTCTGTACTTTGGGCCAAGTAAACAGCATCTCCTTAAAGTGTATGAATAAGACAAAACAAACAATAAGATGTTTGAGGGACAACCACAACACCAATGCATGCATGCAAACACACATAAACACACCCAAAAAGGGCAAGTCCAAGGCCAATTAAAGGGGTTCTCTAGCTATTTAGTATTGTACTTTGACAAAGTTGGGATGCATGCAAGTGACAGATTAAAAGAAGAATGGTCAAGCTGAGGCTGAGGCTGAGATATCCTGATTTTTAGCCTTTAGTAAATGTCAACCTTCAAAAACACTGGATCCTACATTTCCCATAACTCAATAGCATCTTTCATCAGACCTGCTTGGTAAATGCCAATGTCTTTGAATTCAAATTGTCCATTTGAAGTCAGCGCAGCAAGCCTAATAACCCTGATGACATCATCACGGTTATTTTCTCAGACATTTGAAAAATGAATTAAAGTCCAGCTGAAATCACATTTATTCATCCCTTTTTGTAGTCAATAATAGTGTCAACATTTGTGTAAGTATGGGGAGTGTAAGTGTTTGATTGACAGCAGACTGCCAGAGTGCCGGTGTTACACTGTAGGGAACTAGAGACAAAGTAAACAAACTTGCGCTGCAGCCTCCATGTCATGGGCAGACAGCCTGTTGTTAGTGGTATTGAACAGTAAGGACCACACACCAGCATCTAACCGGACAGAAGTGACATTCGCAGGTACGTCTGCATGATGTTTAATGTGCTGCAGCTGAGCAGCTAATTAGCTAACTAGCCTACAAACTGACATTAGCGGTGCACTTTTCCCCGGTGAATGTTTGTTTGGTTTTGTTTGGCGTTCAACAAGCTAAGGTGGAAGACAAGATGTGTGTTCATGTTTGTAAGTTAAGAAGGAGGCTTTAGCATGAAGCTAATGTGGGTTGTTGTTCAAAGTCTGTGGCTCTTGTGTAGTGTAGCAGGCTGCTGTCTGGCTCAGTGTGACCGTCTGCTCTGCCTAGAACGCCGACGTTACTGCTTTATATAATATTTGATTGGCTGTATTGAAATAAGGTCTCCATCTACGTAGGTGGATACTTAACGGTATTCCATTGAATTAATGCAAAACTAGGGGGTGCCATCGTGAAACCAAAGAAATCTTAAATATGAATTTCTCCCTTTTGGTTTCTGATTTCTGAGGAGAACACAGGACAAGTGATTTACACAGCACGTATGTATGCTGTAGCAGACAAAAACATGATATTTAATTTTAGTTGGACTGAATCTTGTTTAAATAAACCAGATAAAGCTCCAAAGGGAGGCTGATGACACTCGGTTATGGTTGGGCTCCGTAGGACACTGTACAGTCTGGCGCTTCCCTGTATTGCAGAGCTGCTATGCTCTGTTAAATCGGCACATATTGTAACGGCTGATGAATGACAGATGTTTTATTCATGGAGGAAAGATAGTGTGCATTCTTTGAAGCACATTCCAGGTTTTATGAAGAGGGTAAAGGATAGGGGCAGACGGTTCGAAAGGAATGAAGACTGACTGAATCCACCATTTCAGCCATTCCTGCCTTCAGATGAAGAGGTGATTCTGACACTCTGTTGATGTTTGAGTCTCCTATCTAAGCAAGCCCATCCCCAACAAATTACTTCCTGATCTGTGTCAAGAAATACCAGCCCCATAGTACACCCTTTACATACCGAAATGATTACTAGCTGATACTTTTATGGAGAAAGCTTCAATTACAAGGCCAACACATTTTTATCAATGGAATTCAAGGGTCAGAGCAATAGTGCCCTGAAAATATGCCTGCAACCCAATGAGGGAGTGTAGAAGTGTTCTTCTCTTCTTCCACAACATTTTTGTGTACCTCTTTAAGGTGCTAAATACAACACACAAAGAGATCCACAAAATCAATCAATTTAGTTATGTGTTATGAATGTTCTATCCCATCCAGGTTTGTCATATCACCTTTAGAGTTGACATGACAAACGTCTTAGTAAACAGTTGCTTATTTACACATCCAGCAAATAGGGAGCAACACTGGCATTCATTTGGAGGCATGTTTGTGTCCACCTGATGAATGTATGTCCAGTATTCACTCTCCTTTCAGCTCTCCACCAACTCCTGAGGGAAATATCTATGTAGCTGCTAAATGATTCTCTGGCCAGCTAGTCGCTAGCTTTTTCTGTCTGCCGTTTGGTGCTGGGCAGGTAGCGTACAGTGGGTTTACCAGAACAGCTGTCAGCATCTCTTATCTGGAAACAACACTGATGAGAACCATGAGAGTGAACCAAAACAGTACCGTTGCGGGCTGGAAAACCAAAACAATGAGCTGAAAGATACTAATGAAAGATGCTAAAAATGCTCTACAGAGCTGAAGGGAACAGCACAGTTGGGCGATAATTCTCTCTGGTTCATTACTACGAGCGACCCCTTTCACAGTACACATAGCCATTTTATCCGTTGTTGACATAAAATTATTGATTAGTGCAGCTTTAAAGTTGCACTTCTCTTCTGTGTTTATAGCATCTTGAAAATTATTTAGATGGCATAAGTTTTCATTAGAAGCATTTAGCAAACCTTGCCTAGAGGGCAATTTAGGAGAGTACAACAGGTAACCAAGCTTATATTCATAGAGTGCCTTCATTACAAGCAAGCAGTGTTAATGACTGTAGTGGTCAAAGGCAGTTTGCCTCAGCGCTCTGTGTCTCGGGCCTGGGGAGGGGAAGGGCAGGACACATGCCAGCCCCCCAGCCGGCCCGCTGCAGCCCCAGAGAGGCCGTGGGATCCATCTGCTTCATTCTAGCTGCGGAGCTGCACACACGTTGGAAGTCGACGGATTAAAAGGAGATCAGTTACACCAAACATGGCTAACAAATGGCAGATGTTGTGAATTTCATTATCCTCTGTCACAACAGAGGGGCTAAAGGGACCCAGAGACTGTTTCCACATGAAAGCGGCATCCCGGCAGAACCATGGGAAACCGCTTCCCACTCTGCGGACTGGATGGAACTGGGATGTTTGGTCTTTCCACATATACACAACAAAAATACAAACAAGCTTAGAAAGGCAGGCTTTGAACGGTTTATCTGTCTTGCACATGATTCGACTGAACAGGCATTGGAGATAAAATGTGCTGTTTGGACACCACTGAGCCAGAGCACTACGGTCATATTACATGTTTTAAGTTGCTGCAACAATCCAGTTTGAGCTGCTCTGAAATAACACAGAGTTGTGTTGAAAATGAAAGAGTTTTTCTGACTTTTCACTTTTACATGCCAGTGACTGTCATATATATTTACACCATCTCTTATCTTCTTTCTTTACTTGCACTTGCATAAAGTTTATTAAAAATAAATGTTGCCTTGATTTATTTTAACACTCAGTTCATAAACACAAAATGATTTCTGCTTCCACATGAATATTTGTAACATCGTTTGTCTGGGTTTTGTGGCTTTGACATTTTCACAGTTGGTCAACTTGGACTTTAAAGTTACTTCGGGTAATTACATCAAACCTAAAGCCTGTGACAAATGTAAATTAATAACTTCTTGCCTTATGGATAGATATAAGGCGTGAAGTTTGGTCATAGAAGTATATTCTTTTCACTAGAAGTTGTCAATGCGCCGTTCAGATATGACAGATGAAATGTTTGGGGTCATTACAACTGTCAACGCAGAACGGTTTTGAAGATGTAACCAGCCATCACAAGTAAGTCAGACAGAAACATCAAAGAGGAGAAGCCAATCATTCTGCCTCAGTGTTTTTCTCCCGCCTGCCAGTGTGTCATGGCAACATCTTTGAGCATCAATCACTCATCCCCCGTCAAAGCGTTATGTGTATGGTGACTCTATTTTTATCTGCAACCAAAACACCTCTTGCACATGGCTTTGATTATCAATTTTTACAGCTCGCCACTGTCTCCGTGTTCCCGTACTGTGGTCCTCTGATATCCCACCCAGGTCTGTGGATGAAGGTCTGGGCCGATCTCGTGTTGCAATAACACAATACTTACATGTTTTAATGTAGAGACTGCAAATCGGTTATCCTGCCAGCCATGGCAACTCAAGTGGAGATTCCTTTTTTTACATAGATTTTTTATAGATATTTTTTGGGCATTTGTTGCCTTTATTGGATAGGGACAGCTGTAGAGAGATAGGCCCTAGTATAGGCCTACGGCACGCGCTCCATCAGGTGAGCCACCCGGGCGCCCCGTGGAGATTCTTTTTTAGACATTTTATGGACAAACAAAAGTGGTGACAAGAAACAGTGGTGCGATAAAGGTCCCCAGCCAGATTCAGAACCAGGACATCATGGTTTCACGGTAAGCATTTTGGACCACTGAGCCAACAGGACGCCTTACTGAAGTTATTTGAAGTTATTGAATGTGTTTGTCTTAGCATCTGCCTTCTCCAGTTCTTAGCCACAGTCTTCTCTGATCTAATTACTCTAATGTATATTTCATTGAGCTTGCTTAATGTTTTTGTAGTATAACGGGTTGATTTCAGTCGATCTGAGCCTTTATTCTCCCCGAGCCTCTGAAGACAGTGGTCCTGGGGTGGGAAAAATACACAGGAGAGACATGTTAAAAGCCTGCGAGCTTGGTGACGATCCTCCATCAGATCCTTAGCCGTTTGAAAAGTTCATATGAACTGAAAGACAGCCACTGGGAAATGGTCTTTGCAAACTCAATGAGAGTTTATCATCTCAACACAGGGAGAGGCACCGTTTGAGGTGGAAACGCGCTGCCTGTAATCTCACTCTCTCTCAGACGTGTATCAGGAACCCTTCCTTCCTCAAAAATGGGTAAACCTGGGTCCTTATGAACAAGGTATCTCAGCTGCCAAACTCCTTCCCTATTTGAGACCTGCAGAGGCTGAAACATTATGATGAATTGTTAACGTCTATTCACTTTTTCTTCTTTTTCCTCCAATTTCAGGCAATTTTAGCCGTTGGAAGAAGCAGCTGAAAAAGAGTCATTATTTCAAAACAAAATTTAATTTCTTGCAATTACAAGTACATAATTATCTGTCAATGAAATTAAGTCCCAAGTGGGTTGTTTGTGTTAAATAATGGCTGTTGTCTGCATGTCCAATTGACTGTTCTCCCAGATACTACCTAGAGTAGTAACCTAGCGTTACCTCCAAGACCAAATACCATTTCATTCTACATTATTTTGTGGGGTAACAGCTTACGTAAAAAGAAGCCCTGTTCACGTCTAGTGCATCCACTGTGTAGTATTTTACCACTGTGTAAAAGCCGGTCCTGGATGCTATATTTTATCTCTCTTGCTCTATATTGGATTTGGGGAGGTTTATGCGCTAGCAATGCTAATGTTACATTCGCCAAACACATTTGTCCTCATCCTAAAAGCCTTTTATTTTGTAACTTAAAAGTGAAACATAATGTTTACAAAACTGAGCTAGAAGCACAAATCTAATCTCGGTTTTACTTGTCCAAGTATGTAAACTAAGCAGTCAAACACGATTATGTAAGAGGGAAGTAGCCTAAGAGTCTGATTTGACATTTTTCCTTATCGTGTCTTATAGCACAATATCAAGTATGGAGCCATCAAGACCTTTTTTACACGATTCTCATTTTAAAACAAACATTAAACATTAAAAAGTCAGTCAGACAGCTTTTCAACCAACTCACAGAGCTAACGTTGGCTTAATTAGCTAGCTAGACACAGCTGATAAAATAATAGCGATAATTGTGAATTCAGTCGGAATCGACAGTCGGCAGCTAGACAAGAGAAGCCTTTTGTCTACCTCTGTCTGAAATCAAGAACCAATTGTTTGAAAAATTACTAAGAATTTCGAGTGGTAAATCTGCCACTATGATGATCATTAAACTGCCTATGTGCCGTGCTAGAAAGTAACGGGCGTAGCAGCAGTAAGAAAGGATGGCAGTGCTTAGTGAATGGTCAAATACCTTGATAAATGCAGATCTTAACACTGATTCAATTTTAACACCCACAGAAATGTTTTTGAGCATTTATCAACAGTTGGAACAAAAAAATCAGTTTAGTATATTTCTCTATGATTGAAAACTTTCTTGTAAAGTAAACCTTGAGCTGCTGGTGGCTGGTTGCTCTGCAGTCTTGTTCAGCCTGCAACAGACAAACCTACAGCCTCCTAAACTCATGAACAATCAAATCCTTCCCACTGGTTAGGCATAAAAAGACCCACATGACAGTAATTTCCAGGGCCTTGGAAAAGTGGGAGGAAACCAGAGATCACTGTGAGGGGATGACGGTAATTGTCTCATTTAGAGACTGATGCCCACAGGTAAGAGTAATTACGGAGGACCATTATTCTCTCCTGTCTGTGGGTGTGTGTGTTTGTATGCTGCGGAGGCCAGTGTTTCAGGCGGGTCTCAGCAGCAGATTACAAAGGTGTGGCTTTCGCGCGGCATCCAAATGTGACACATAAAAGACAAAAGCGTGGATCAACAGAGGGTGTCTCAGCCCCATTCCGCTACTTTGCCATCAATCTGACAGATGGCATGGGCCTGTCTGAGGCCCTGGCAATGAGGAGTGCAGTGGCTTCAAAGGCCCTCTGTAATCTGCAGAAACATCACAGGCTGGGAGAAAGTGACTGTCTCCCAGACACCCGCCCTACTAAGAGGACGAGCGAGGCGCTAATGAAAGGCAGATAAAGGGATTGCAGGCACAGACAGCGCCTCATGAAAAAAAAAGAGAGAAAACATCAGGTAGGCTCGCCTTTTTTCTTTGCCTTTCTTTTTCTTTTAAAGAATCTACAGATAAATGGTCTCGTCAGTCCTTTTGTGTTCCCAGAAAAACAGCAACACACAGATAAAGAGTTATTTTCAAAGCTCTCCTCCCCCATTGAGTGTGACTCAATTCAGACTAAATGGTCAGCGCTGAGTATGGGGTAAAGTTTGTGATGATGGAGGAAGGATGAAGATTGTGCTTTTTTGTTGGAAATGCCACCAGTTCCTTGTGTTTTTGGTGGCTTTGAAGTGCCAGTCAGGCCTGGCGCTCGCTGACAGCCACAGCATTAATCAGAGGAACTCGGTTCTTTGTCACACTTTGTGGCATTCATTTATCGCCCAGGAAGGAGCCACATCCCTTCATTTGGACTAATCAATTCTTGCTTTTTAGTGACATCTCAGTGCACTGCAGGTTCACATCTCCTTCTAGGTAACACTGATGCCTGACAGCACCAATATCAATAGCATAATATGTCCTTTTACTTTCTAGGAAACGGTGGGGTGACATCAAGCTGTACAACCCCCAACTATACAGAGCATTTAGCTGAAACACATTGTAGTTTTATTGTATTATATTATATAAAAGTCAAACAATTATTATCCTGTGGATGAAAAAAAACACAAGTTTCCACAAACCTGACACCGTGTGATGGGCAATCTGGACAGCTAGGAGGTCCCCAGGTTTACTTGGAGCAGTACACAGTATGGACGGGTTCAGTGGAGCGAGCATGGATCAGTCGTAGTCTGCAGACCCTCACTCGGCTCCAGAGCCGGGGGATTTGTTAGCTGCTTTCAGGGTAACCAGGCCACTCTCCATTTCAACAGATATGCCTGTTTTTTTTTCCTGACAAGCCACTGGACTGTGTAGGCCTGTCAAAGCTGGTAATGACTCTTATTTTCAGGGAATACACACAGCCTTATCCATCCTTTTTTCAGTGTGTAAAACCATATCACAGAGGTGTGTAGCAAAGGAAAGAGAAACAAACAAACAAACAACCAGGCCAACTAGGCTAAATCATGGAATTGCATTACTTAAAATCACAGAACTTAGCAACCCAATTTCACGCCAATCAATCAAATACTGTATGATTGTATGAGATCAATATGAATTGTGACTTTAAGTGCTGTGACCAATACAGAACTAGTCTTATACTAAAAAAATCCTGTATGTGTGTGTATGTGAGGGTCCACCAACTTTGGATTTGTCAGCCTGTCTCTGCACCCACACAGGAATTTTTCCTTGGTGACATATCTGTTGCAATTAATGGGATTGTGACTCCGATATGGATTAACCTTGCCTGCCAGTGCTGAATCCTCTTAAAGTGAAATGCTCCATACGCTGCTGCTTCGTGCATTTGAGTGGCAGGAAACGCCATTTTTTTGTGCATCAATTTTGGAGTGGAGTCTGCCATCAGTCAGTGTTATTTTTGATCTTCATAACAACTGTAGGAATAGCCAACAGAAATGTCCAACATCTAAAGGAGTGGGAAAATAGAAAACTAAACGTCTTAAAATGTTTCAGAATTAAATGTTTTTCCAAACAGTCTATCACAGAAATGTGGACAAACATGCATGTTCCCATACATTGTTTTTTTACCATGGTACAAGTACCATAGTAATGCCACTCTAGGCCTTGACACGTCCACATAGAAATTTGAATGGCCACCATTGATCAACTAAATCTGACATTTGTTCTTCCCCCCTTTGAATGAGTCTTTATCATTTAATTGATTCACTATAAAAGTTTTTAGCCACACTAGCTGCATGGCTTTGGCATCACAGTGTTGTTGCACCCATTCACCACTTTGGTCCAGACTAAAATATCTCAACATTGCCATGAAATTATATACAGACATTCGTGGTCCCCAGAGGATCAATCCTACTGACTTTGCCGATCCCCTGACTTTTCTTAAGTGCCACCATTTGGTTGACATTTTTGGTTTTTAGTGAAATGTCTCAGCAACTATTAAATGTATTGCTGTGCAGCTATTTATGACCCCTTCATTATGGATTGTAATAATTTATGATCCCGTTAACCTTTCATCTAACAGCACCATCATCAGGTCAAAATTTTAATTTGTGTAATACCTAATGACATTCCCATCAGCCTCAGTTTTACCTTGAATTTAGTGGTAATTACCAATTGTTAGCATGCTAACACACTAAACTGAGATGGTGAACATGGTAAACAATATACCTGCATATCATCGGCATGTTATCATTGTCATTGTGAGCATCTAAGCATGTAACATGCTCAACTGTAGACTCTTATTCTTGGTACCATATCGTTGCAAATACTTTAGTAAGTAGTGAGTTTTGTTGGTTTTAGAGTGAATGCCTCAAGACCAATTAGATGGATTGCCATAAAATGTGGTTCATACATTCATGTCCCCATCAGGATGAACTGTGATAACTTTTCATCTAGCGCCATCTTCAAATTTAAATTGGTTTGATACTTTTGTTTATGACCAAATGCCTAAAAGACTAATGGCATTCCCATCAGCCTCAACTATACTCTGTGTTTATGTGCTAATTAGCAAGTGTTAGCATGCTAACACACTAAACTAAGAAGGTGAACATGGTAAACATTATACCTGCTAAAATGTTAGCATGCTGATGTTTGCATGACGCTCAAAGCACCGCTGTGCAGCCTCACAGAGCGGCTAGCGTGGCTGTGGACTCTCAGTTTTGTTAAAAAAGACTATGTAAATGCAATTCTTGATCATGAATGAGTTTGTTATTATGTTATAAAACTGCCAAAATAGCCACCTTAAAATTGATGTGATATAAAATATGAAAGAAAAGAGTAATAAAGCATCACCACTTTAAAGGCATCTAGCTGACACAACAATGAGTTGAGCTCACAGATCACCAATTTTAAGCTCAACTAGTACCAGCCTGAACCCTCTGCAGATGAGGGATGTGTCCATAAAACTCTGGTTTTGAGTTAGGGCAGCATAAAATGTCTGGGTGTCAGCTGCTGTTTCACTTTTAGCTCCGCCAGATTCCTCTCCTCCCCACGCCCAGCTGGGGATACAAAAGTCATTCAAGAGTTGTGTAATTAGCTGGAGTTTAATTAAAGGACCATTTGGGAAAAAAAAGGCAGACAAAAAGGCAAATTAAAGAGACTTGTAAAACAGAAAATGAAATGCTTAACAAGCTCAGTATCGCCATTCAGAGACCTAATTTACACGGCAAACCTTTGCAGTGAGCATGTTTACAATTTTGCGGGCTCAGTGTTACCGTTACTATAAAGCTGTGATTCTATAATTGAAACATAACACAGCAAACATTTTACAGCACGTCAAAATCTTACTGCATCACAATCATTTTAAGCTTGTACTCTAAGCAGGCTGTGTGTCACTCCTTAAACATTTCATATATAAAAAGTTATTTTTCTTCATAAGTCTCATGAAAACTGTTTGTGTTAGTGCATTCTGAGGGTTTGGCCCTGCATGCATTATTCAGTGATTCAACCAAAACAAGAATTTAAATATTTGCTCATGTTTCATGATCTCTATGGTGTATTGTAAACTGCAAATAGAATAACCCATATTAATTAGCAAATTTATTGAGTGACATAGTTTGCATAAGTTAAGTGTCCAAACAGAGAAACTTTCTCATGCTGTCACTCCAACACCTCTGTTAACTCAGTGATAATTAATATAAGTAAGAAACAGGAGCCTGTCTACCCTCACTGCAGCTAATTGCCCTGGAGGGAGTCCAAAAAAGCCACAAGCTGTTCTGCTCCTTGTCATCACTGGACTGACTGCAAACTGGTGGTTCCTGTGCTCACACACTGCATGCTTTTCAGTTAGCGTTGAAAGCTAACTAGCTAGAGAATATCATTGAAGCTGTTAATGATCCTAAATGCTTTCCTGATGAGTTTTGTTTAAGAGAACATGATGGTCTGTATTTGTTTTTAAATTGGCAAAGAGTGTTTGGCAATATTTCCCTTTTGCTAAAAATCCCCAGTTTTGGAATGACACTCTTGACACGAAGATGATGCCAATTTTGGAAATGATTTAAACGTTCCTAATGAGTTTCAGATAGCCACCATGATTTAAAGATGTAGCTGACGTTTGGAGACATTAAAATAAAGCGAAACAGAAAGAATGCAATGAACCCTGTAATTGATAGGTTAAATGAAGAAGTATGGCTGTTTAGTATAATTCAGTCACTGTGGAGATTATGGCAGTTTTCATGCAGTTTTAGACCAAGAATCTCTCAACTCATTAAAAAGTGGTGAAAATGTGAGACAGAACCACCCAACTGTGAAAACATGTGCCACGGGGACATGCATCCAAAATCACAATATTGAGCAAAAAAAAAAACCCGCACAATTCTCCTGATGTTTTTCAGAGCATATAATATGTGACCTGTAAAAATCAGCTTGGCAGACGTTTAAGGTGGAATTATATGACCCCCCTCCAATTAAATGAATTTAGAGGATCGCAACTTTCAGCAAATGATAAAAACATGATTACCATCTGCGCGTTTGAGGAGCTCTTTCTCTGCCAAGCCTTTTGATGAGGCTGCAGAGTTATCCAACAGCTTTAGCAGATGTTGTGGTATACTGAGCTGAAACGCAGCTCTCTGACATTTCAGTCCTGTTGAGAGATTGTTTTCAACTGGTACACTTTGAATCTAAGAAAAGGTTAACTGGGAGCTGCGGCAGTGACAGCAGCACCGTTCAGATCTGTTACAATCTCGGCACCTTGTTCTCTGCTCTCTGAAAAAGGCTTTGCGTAGCATCTGTGAGGACCGCACTCACTCCTTCAAATAGCACACACATGTGCATTGAAAGCTTGCACGCAAACAGGAGGAAGGGATTACAGTAAACATTTGTTTTTGCCTAATTCCAGTCACTGTAATTTCTTTATGGTTATAAGCAATTTACATTTATGCACCTTCAAATGACAAATATAATTACAAAAATAACTGTTAAACAATATTTATATGAACATTTCAATTCTCATATTCATCTTTATGTGCTTCAGATTTGTTTTTTAGGAAAATGATTACTGAAGTAACTGTGAATAATCATATTATCCCACAAAACTGAAGAAATTCAATAATTCTTTTTAGTAATGTGTAGCACGTTACACTGTGAAAGTGACATTTACAACCTGACACACTCAGCGGGTTGGCAGTAAGTTGTATGAAGCAACCCATCAGCTTTTTCTCAAACGACACACTTTTTCGTTGGTGTAAAATAAGAAAAAGCCGTTGAGTCTGGAACTGCTGCTCCTTCAAAGCAGCCTCCTTTACGGAGAAGCTGGCATGACCTTGTTTCCTTGGGAGTAAAAGATACAGAAAGCTGGAGGGGCTGGGCGAGGAAGAGGAGGGGTGGAGGAAGGAGGGTGTGGGGGGGCATAGTGGAAGAGGTGGGGTAACTTCAAAACCCACATCAAAAGGAATAAATAATTGTTTCTGCTGGTTTTGTTGTTGTGATACGGATCGGCGAAGCAGCAAGTGGCGAGCAGGAAGCTTTGATTTGAGGCAGCCTTCCTGGAGAGGACTCCTTCTGTCGGCAGCTGAGCAGAGAGAAGCGGGGCCCACTGATTAAAGTCCTGTTTGTTTTAATCTTCTCTTTATCCCGGGGGAGGCCCACAGAGAGGGAGAGATCCTGCTGGGGGGTGGGACGATACTCTCCTCTGGGGACCAGTCCTGAAAAAGGAGGCAATGTGTGCAGCATCCAGACGCAGGGTGAGGAGAACGAGTGAAGGGTCGGAGTGGGGTTGGGGGGGTTCATGATAGGGGCAGAAAGGTTTCAGGTCGAAGGAAAATGGCAGATAATCGGGATGATAATCATTTATTCAGCAAACCCGCAACTCAGTTTCCCTCAAAACTGGATTAGTTTGAGTGGTTAGTTCAGGAACGTACATTGACACTGACATTTCAACAATCCTCTCTCCACCCCTCCCATATTTTCTCTAACTGACATTGCTGTCTCTCCCCTCCCCATGCTATGTCCTGCCTCTAATTAGGTCCAATTACAAAAGCATGATACCCACTTCATTGTGACTTTAAACCTGTGTTAGTTGTTGTTTTTTTGGGACCAATTGGGAGCGGTGCAAACATAACATTGACATATTACATATTTTGTAATATGTACTTTATGTTATAAAGTTGATTTGGCAAACTGTTGCTTACAGTATATACACATCCAGCAGACAGGGAACAACATTAGCATTCATCTGAAATTGTATCTCTCGCAAACTGATGAATGCAACTCACTCCTTTGTTTCTTTTGCTCCAACTCCTGAGAGAAATATCTGGCTCTTTAGCTGCTAAATGCTCCACTATGTTCACCAGCTAGTCACTAACTTTGTCTGTTTGTTGTTTGGTGCTGGGCAGGTAGTGTACAGTGGGATTATCTGTAGCTGGAAGCTGTAGATGGAAACAACACTGATGAGAGCGCTGAGTTTGTCACTACGAGCGACCCCAGTCACATTATACTTAGTAATATGATCCCTTGTTGATATAACAAAACTAAGAGTCCACAGCAATGCTAGCAGCTCTGTGAGGCTCTACCATGGATGTATTTAGAGAGCTGGATATGGCGATGCAACTCAGCCTTGCTGCTAATTTGTCCTAGTGGCCACTTGCGGTACTGTAATGAAAAAACCTCCATGCGGGCCCAAAACCATTTTCCCCATAGACCAGCATTATAAAAGAGACATCTGTGAAACTAACAGGACATCTCCAACTGCAAACAAGGTCA
The DNA here is from genome assembly GCA_008360985.2 of Macquaria ambigua. Classification (NCBI taxonomy): domain Eukaryota; kingdom Metazoa; phylum Chordata; class Actinopteri; order Centrarchiformes; family Percichthyidae; genus Macquaria; species Macquaria ambigua. Next base: position 91,776 of record VMKM01001868.1, read on the forward strand.
ATTATTACTCTTTGTATTGTGAATTTTAATCCATGAAGGTTTTATATTTGTAAAACTTTCCCACAGCCTAGAAGCGATTTTAAATGTACAATTTTAAAGTGTGTGACATCATCCCGATGTAAAGTCTATGGGCCAAGCGGGAACGAAGAAACACTCATGCACATGTGCAGTGGGCTGCACAACACTGAAGCAAACACGGAGGCTAGAGAACGTTTTTGGCTGATGCACTCAGTGAGCAATTTTCATTCAAAGGAGGTGCCATCTTTGAGTTCCTGTAATACATCCATGGGCTGCACCTGGGCACAGTGCTGCTTTGAGATAAATGCTAACATCAGCATGCTAACATGCTCACAATCACAATGCTAACATTATTATGCTTAGCAGGTTTAACATCTTAGTTTAGCATCTTAGAATGCTAACATTGCTAATTAGCACTAAACACAAAGTACACAAACACAAAAACACATCAGTTTTTAGTTATAAACCAAAGTATTGGACAATTTAAAATTATGACCTGATGGCACTAGATGAAAAGTCATAAAAGTACAATTCATCCTGAGGGGGACATGAATGTGTGTAACAAATTTCATCGCAATCCATCCAATAGTTGCTGAGACATGTCACTCAGAACCACAAATGTCCACAAACCTCATGGTGGTGCTAGAGGAAAAGTCAGGGGATCATCAAAGTCATTAAGATTAATTCTCTGGACACCATAGATATCTGTACCAAAGTTCACGGTAATCCATCTGATCTCACTGAAAACTAAAAATGTCAGCCTCATGTTGGATCTAGAGGAAAAGTCAGTGTCAAATTCATCCTCTGGGAAGCATGAATTTCTGTACAAAAAGTTTTCAATCCATCCAGTAGTTGTTGAGATATTTCAGTTTGGACCAAAGTGGTGGACCGACTGAACGACCGACCAACATTGCAATCCCTAGAGCCACACCGCTCGCGGGGCTAAAAATATTGATTAGAGCAGTTTTAAAGATAAAACCCTCCTGGCCTCAATTTCAGTCTTTGTGATCTTATTTCTTTGTTGAATCTTTTGTCAATGCAACCCCATCCCCGAAATCTTAGCGAAAAGGTTTCATCTCTAAAAACCCTTTGCTGTAGTACTAGATGAATGTATATATGGCACTAACGCTGCAGGGGTTAGCAGCAACTGGGGCCACTTATATAAAAAATGTATGCGCTCATGGTGTTATACAGCTGTTAAGATTAAAACGATCACCACATGATATATGATATGTTAATAGGCAGCTGTTTGGAGTGATCTTCAAATGGCATATGATACTGTATATTAACAGTCTGTGCAATGATGCAGGCCTGCAAACCTTTTCTGCTTGATTTAAAGATCACATGTACTTCTTCATGAGCTGCACAGGAGCTCATGAAGAAATGAGGTGTAAATAGGACCCCCTGCTGACAGCTTATGTGGAAAATGGCAGATTTGAAAGCTTCACGTTGACACGGGTCAAAGGTCACATAGTGTAAGACAGCAGAGCGGGGGGGGGGTTGCATGATGAATGTCAGAGTTTAGGAGAATGGAGGCCACACACATACAGCCTCAAGCTGCATGAATCCTCTGCTCGCATGACGGTAACATGATGAAAGGTGACACATAACATGAGAGGGAGAGTAGCTCAACGCTGCGAGAGAGGAACTGTGGTTACAAATGTATTTAGCAATCCATTAATTGCATTCGAGTCAGATTAAGGAATTAAAATGGCACATCACAGTAAATGATCATTTTGTATAAATGTAACTTTATTTCTCAGGTGTGACTGACCTGAGATCACACCACACTTTACCTCCCAGGCCTGAAAGAATGAATGAAAATAAGCTGTTTAATAATTCCTACAGTTACCTGCAACACATGATTCATGCAGTTACAGTAATCTAAATGTCACCATGCAAAGCTGAAATATTCCCTGCCACCAGACCTCTCGCCTAGAATAAACTGAATATTTGCACTGTGATATAATCTGCGAGGTTCCCACTGATTTGCATCAACTGATATATGCGACACCGACTCTTTGATTCTGACAGAAATCCAGGATTGGCAAAAGTGTCATCAGAATTGCTGAAAGAATGAAATAGACTTGCTGAGGCGCACATTGCTCGGAGCGCTTCATGATGCTATTCAAACAAAATGGTCTCATTGGATCTTATCGACACATGACGAAACAATGGAAGGCAGCGTTTTCCATCCCTGACAGTAAACAGCCGCTCCGTCCACAGGCGTGTCAGTGTTAGAGACAGAGCTCGTTAAGAGCTGACATCAAACGCTTATGGAGACTGATGATTTAAATATTGAATCGACTAGCGGCGGCACGCAGACAGAGGAGAGCTGGTATGTGCTGACACTAAGACAGATGTATATTTTAGCAGCCGTTTCCCAGCTAAACTGCCTAATGGCCTTGGGGATGAGGGAGATGAAAGTCAGACCTGCAGATCTGCTGGGACGGCTGTGGGGTTTGTTGTACTGTAAGTGGCGAAGACCCCCATCGCCCTCCCCCCTTCAACCGTCCTCTGTCCCTGCCCCCGGTCCCCCTTACATGCTGCTTCACTCTCAGTAGGATCAGAGGAGAGGTTCCCCCAAACGGAGGCCCCCTCGCCAGGCCCCAGGCAGCGGGGACACTAACAAGCTCTAATGATCTCCAGCCAGGCCTGTCTCTCTGCTCTTCCTCCACTCACTCACACCACAACGTGCGGAGCAGGCCTCCGAGCAGACAGACAGCCTTACTGAACCCACTGCCACCAGTACTGCATACCGTCTCCTGTCCAGCTACTTTCAGTTTAGGATCAAGATGAGACAACCTCTGCCGTGACTGGATGGACGTTTCTTTATGGAACACTCCACAAGAATGTGTGCTGATAAATGTATATGGATGAGGGTAAATAAAAACTCACTGACCCGCTTTTCTTTATGCACTTCTGGTCCACAGGCTTTTGTTGGCATGTCTGCTCTCCAAGGGGAGACCAGATGTGAGGCACTGGAGGGACTGAAGATAATTGCAAACGTGTTTTGGTCTGCTTCTTATCTTAATGGATCCAAGTGTATCTATCTAAGACCAAAGAAGAAGAGAGAACGCTGCTCTCCCACATCACCATGACTCAAAGGCCAGGAGCTATAAGGGCAGGTTGTAACTGCATGGATCTTAGACTGTTGGCCATTAACCAGCTCCAAGAAACTAAAGGTCCACCCTAAAACAGTTTTGCAATGTTCAAAAAAGCCGTTGTTGGCAAGGGATGTTGCATTTCTGGGTTCATTTTGTTTTGATCCCATGACATTAAGTTGAGATATTTTCAGCGCAGCTACAATAGGACTTAATGACACATAATTTTCAAGTTATCTAAATCATCAACACTAAATGTCGGGTTTTGGTTTCAGTCCCAGAGAGCTAAAAAGAAATGGCTCCTCTAGAGACTTTTCTTTTTGCGCCGACTGAGAAATCCACAGTAAAACATGCTAATACAGTAAGACGTGTTTTAATCAAGGGGGCTCTAAAAAGTCACCCTTTTATCTTTATTATCAGCCATGTTATCAGCAAATATCATCAAAATACAAATACATGAAAAAGGTAAGAAAAATGGCACGACATGGCGCAGACATTTAAATTAGTAGAGAGCAAAACTATGGATGGTGTGGTGGTAGATGGGGATGTTTGCATGCTCATCTCCTACATTATGTGGTCATTTCCTACCTTCTCCATGTTTTCTTTCTACTGTAAGTGGCCTTGGTAAGCTGGTAAAAAATGTCATTCTATGGAAGGTGCAAATATAAAAGGCACAAATAAATAAGTTACATATTTAAGATACACCCCCTGATTTTTGCTATATTACTCAAAAATCCTAATTTTTGGTTTAGTGCCTCCAAAGTTGGTTATTTGTATTAGCTCAAAATTTTGACCATTGGGCACTTAAAGCAATTTGGGAAGTGTATCTTTAAAGCAGAACCAGTTTTTTTCCACATGAATATCACATGTGTAGCAGACACACAGCAACATTAGCATTCAACTGGAGTCGTGTTTCTGTCAACCTGGCGAATGTAAGTCCAATATTCCCTTTCTTTTTTTAGCTCTGTTTGGGTCCTAATCAACTCCTGAGAGAAATATTTGGCTTTTTAGCTGTAAAATGCTCCACTATGTTCACCAGCTAAAGTCGCTTACCTACCAGCTGCTCTGCTGGAAACAACGCTGATGAGAGCGGAAAACCAAAACGATGAACTGAAAGACGCTGAAATGATCCGTAGGGATGAGGGGAACCTCTTTCACATTACACATAGTTATTTGACCAATTGTGCATATAAATATATTGATTAGTGCAGCTTTAAATACTTATCATGACAACTTCTATTAACAAAAATACTTGAAATATACTGGTGTCTTATGGGCCCCTAAGCATTCGTCTGAGATCCCTTGGACCAGTTGTGGGAAAATGTAGATAAACACTAAGAAAAGATAATAAAAGGTGATAGTAACAATATAAATCAGAAAGCTGCTTTTGGATTTCACCATAAACTGATGATCTCTAGGAGTGTAAAAGTGAGTATTCAGAGGTTGTATTTTATATGTGGTGTATTATATGTGGGGCAAGCCAACAAAAGTTGTTGAAAATGTAAATTATTACATCTCAATCGTAACAAATCAACATCAGCACCTCCTTTGTAGTTGATACACTGCAGTGTGAATTAAGCATGAAACTAAAAAACAGAAGTCTCACAGCCTTTGCTCCTCTAGTTGTTTTGAAGTTAGCTGTTAAAATTTAAAAGCCCAGTTTCATAATGCTCCAGAATAAATGGGATATTTGTCACAAGCAGCCACTTTCATAAGGAACTGTTTGGTAGCATGAAGGTGTGAACATGATGGGAAATAAACTAATTGCAGCACCTGCAGTCATTAAAATGGACAGGAGAAAATTCATAAAAACACATTATTGTATCTAACTTTTACTTGCCAGACCTCATACAGTGTCATTTGAGTAAAATATCAAATCTGTGATTGAATTGGACTAACAAACAACCTGCTGCCGAGTTGTTTACATTGCTGCTCTGCTGTCTGTTATTCTGGCTTTTTGAGGACATGAAACAGTTGCTCTCACCAACAAGACCAAATCCAGTCCCCAAAAAACCATCAAAAGGACCATGTGGATGCTGGCATGCAAGCCAGCCCGGATAGACCCGCTTAAAAAAAGGGAGTGCATTAGCAGCACATTGTTTAGATGCTGAACAAAGTCCAAGACTATAAATGAGTTTAGATTTAGTCTCCGGGGGCGGGACTGCTTCCAGTCTGTCTGTGTAGTTGACCTCAGAGACAGACACTGCAAAATGCACGTCACGAAACCTGACATTCTGACACACGAGGGAGATAATTACAATTTATTCACATGTAGATTCTTGAATCAAGTGTCATGATTTTATGCTAGTGCAGTCATGTGCTTGTTCTTTTGTGCTTTGTTTAAAGCTAAGGGGGAAATAGTCACATACAGTAACACAAAACACTTTGACACTGATTCAACTGAATTGGAAACAAGCAAAATGGTCAGAACTTTCACTTGTTTTAAGAATATTGTCAATTTAAGGCTGAATAACGAAAAATGACTACTTACAAGAGGCACGTTTTGCTGTGCACTGTCTGCTACATGTCAGTGTCCTCTTTTGTTGTGGAGTGCATTCTCCTCGGGGGAATAATGAGCATGAGGCGATCAGACAGCAAAGCTGGTTTCGCTCTCTGAAGTTTGTGCCAGAAACGCACATCCTCGTTAGACTGGTCCACAGCTACCGGGAACAGAAAGTTCCCGACTTTGGCTTTAGTGAGCCATTGTGTTTGCATCACTCTCTAACCCCTAAACCTTCAAGTGTATAATTGAGTGGTTACAGAATATTTTCATTAAGTCAGAAGTCGCTGTCCAGCCCTGGCAAGCAGCACGTCTCTGCTCTCAGCTTAGTGTACTTCAAAGTTCTCTGGAAACTTAGCTCTGTGTTTATTTCTGTCAGTCTTGAAGCCCGTGTAATCAACAGGGAATTGACTTGAAGGTCTTAAAGGGTCCACTTTGAAATAGATCAGTACTCGCTTACATCCACCCTCACCCTGGACATGAGAGGTGTGGACATAAATTTCGTGTTGGACAGTGAATAAAATGAATATGAATTTTCAACATTTTGATCTAAGCATTGAGAGCGGATAAAAGGCACAGTCCAAAGCGCATCCGAAAAAGGAGCTTACATTTTCTATAATATTAAACCTAAGTCCGCCTTTGATCTTTTAATCCTGTGCTCATAAGGTTGTGAGATAAGCAGGCATGACTAACATCTCTTTCTAATAGTCAAGAAAGAGCAGAGCCCACATAATGAGCTCTTTTACCCGCTTTTGATGACAAATTGGACTGAAATTCCATATTTAATAGATCTTTCTTTCAATAGAATTCTGTTTAAAGTCAAGGGAGAGGTGGCCAGTCACGTTAACACTGTTAACTGTTAAACACAGTGTGGGCACCTGGCCTTGTCTTTCTGTCAGCCTCCCAGATGTCTGTCTGAGCTGTCTGCTGCTGTCTTTGTGGTATCATCCTTGTCGTTTCTTTATTTAGCCAACGCTGTCACTTGAACTGACTCGCAGGCTTTATGTATGAGAGTGGAACTAAACTCCTGTGCAGCACACAGGCTGTCAGCGTTCCTTGTAATCACACCCACACATCTGCTGGTGCCAGCCGTGGTCACCTATCTGTCCTCAGTCAACGTCCCTCTGCCTGTTCATTATTGCGGCTGCAGGACTGAACTCAAACCGAGATCATAGCCACACATGTAAAAATATTGAGTAATATTAAATAATTTTTAAAAGCAGCACTAACAAAATAAGTGATTTTGATGATTTCAGTATTTAACAAGAAGGAAATACACTTATTTGCTTTTTTGCCGAGACTTTAATGAGAAGATCATACCATTCTCATGTCTATGCATTAAGTACGGAGCTAGAGTAGGGCTGGCCGATATGGCCAAAAATGTTATCGATAGTTATCACGATAAATGTCAAATCATTATTTCTTTCAACTTCAAAAGCTGATTTTTGCTCCTGAGTGAAAGTTGAAGAAATCAGGTGGTTAACTGTGGTTTTAAACTGTCAGAACAGGACAAACACTTGCCAAACAGCGGAACATTTCACCAATCTGAAGTACTGTAATTTCTTACTTTCTGCGTCTTCTAATGGGTGATAATGTTTCAAATCATGAAACAGGTTTGTGGTGTTGCCCGTCTTAGCTGGCACATGTATTTTTCGACACAGTTTGCTCTGTTTTTTGTTGGATTGTAAATAGCCAAACATATCTCCAAACTACTGAGTTGAAACTACTGAAAGTGACCTTTCTTGTCAACGATGGCTTCGTCCTGCTTCGAGCTGGTCACGGGCACTGCCTTTTCTTCGGTGTCGCTCATTTTGCTTACCGGTATTTTGCTTATTCCGCTCCAACTACAAGCCTGTTAGCCACTGTGTCTGTAAGCGTATCGCTATTTCTGCAACATGATTGGCTGTTTGTCGTCTTCTTCTTCTTCTGTTTAATGGCAGGTGGCAACTAGCGTTTAAGCTGCATTAGCGCCCCCCTCTCCTGGTGTATGGGTGGTTTAATTATATCGAACATTTATTGAACATTTGTTATATTTATATTGAGGAAAATTATATTGCGATAATTATCGTTGTATCGTTGTTTCATTGCCCAGCCCTAAGTGAGAGTCTGGAGAAGATTAGCCTAGCTTTGCATAAATACTGGAAGCAGTGGGAAACAGCTACCCTGGTTCTGTCCAAAGTTCAAAAATCTAAATCTCACTAATTAACATGTTGTATCTCATTTGCTAAATACATGCACAAACAGTAAAGTAAAAACAACTATTTGTGGTTTTACAGGGAGTTACTGGCTGTAATTGTTTCTTCTATAGCACCCGAGGGCAGTGACTTCCTGGCGTCTGGTCGTCACAACCAGCGGAGACACGGATGCATTAACTGTTGTTTGTGAAGAAATAGCTACAGCAAGTAACTTTCCCTAAAACCATAAACTGTTGTTTTTAAGTTTTCTTGAACTTTTCCTCAGCTTCCAGTCTATATGCTAATCCAAGCTAAACGCCTCCTGGCTCTATCAACATGCTACACATAGACGTGAGAGAGGTATCAATCTTCTCATCTAACTCTTGGAAAGAAAATTAATAGAAAAGTAGCAATAGTTTTTGCGGTATATGATGATGTATGATCATAAGTGTCTGACAAGTAGAAATTGTAATCTGGTGGTAGTGAAGTGTCAAGGGATCTTTGGGATTCATGACTCAAAAATATGCTCAGCATTAAAGCCTTTACGATATAAACTTCTCAGTTACATTTAGTTCAATCATGGATTTTGTGGGGGATTGTACAGAAGAGTTTTCTTCTTCGTTCTCCAGTGACGTTCTAGCAGAGTACAGATGTGACCACCAGGATTAGGATTTAACAGGGTTAGTCGTGAAAGAATAAACTCTACAAAACCTCAAAGTTGAAAATTAAATTAAAATTAAACTTAATGCAGAACACTAAACTTTCAACAATTCTGTCTGAGCAGAAAGTCTGAGATACATAGTGTATGGTTTAACAGCACTTATAGGTGTGATCCATTATTGACACGGAATCTAAATTGTAATTCTGATCTTTGACCTTTAAAACACACAAATAATAGTTGACACTATTAGCCTTTGCAGGGCATAGCAGGGCATCTAATCACTTTTAAAGATTAGAGCCCTCTGTGCGGGGCTTTGTAACTGGTCCGGGTAATAGTTTCTCTCTGGCTCTCCCACAGGCTGCGCTGAACCTTTAATTGGGTGACACACATTCCTGTTGCTCTCTCTCTCTCTCGCTATCTCTGCTGTCTCTCTGTTTCACAAGCAGACAAAGTTATTTAAATCGCTCTAATACTTTCATCTCATATTCTCTTTGTCTCATTGTTATGCAACCACATGGACCCAGATGTAAAAAGACACTAAGGGTACAAAGAGAGGATTTTATTTCTGATTTTATGCATTACTTCTCGTCACATATCTTGCATTCTCTTCAGACAAATTACACTCCAGATATGAAGTGGCGAGGGGCGGGCGAGGTTGAACAAGGCCAATTTGTTTAGAGGCTGGTCCTCAGGACAAGGCGCACCACAGAGCTATATTCATATATTACATTTGCGTTTTTACACTTCTGACGGGCGCTCTATCGTGTGGCCGTTTTCATCTCTCCTTTTGATGCTGGTTAAAGGAGAAGGCGGTCATTGTCCTCCGCAGCCTGCAGGCATGTTTTGAGCTACGCAGAGTGAGTCAATGGAGAGTCGGGGGCCGGCTAAATGTCAGGCGCACATGGCCACGCTCACATAGCTTAATGCAGGCCTGTGTCTGGCCCCTTGTCCTTGTCCCCCTGCAACTCTGTGTGTCTTTATCCCACTGTCTCCAGCTTCTCCCTCTGTCTCAGATGTACATGCCATCTGGTCTGGCTCCACATCTGTGGATATCCTGCCTACAAAGCCCGGACAGCAGTGCTCTTTGTGCAGCGACTCTTTGCGCTCTGAGGCACCTGCCATGGCTTAAATCACTTTACCCAGGCAAAAGAGGCAAGCCCATTAATTGTGTCCACTGCTAACCATGGCACGTTGTATAGCACTTGCTGGAATATCGTTTATAGCCACAAGCTGAGATGCGGCTTTGCTTGGGAATACTGAAGCGGCCCTACAGGACGGAGGAAGAAACCTGTCAGCGGCCTGTACGGCTGCAGAACACACTGTCATTACGATGTCACCCCTTTGCCAAAGAGGGAAATGTGCCAGCAACTATAGAGAGGGAGAGAAATTGTGTTCAATCATTAATTGGTATTTATCAAATGAGCTTAAATCTGTCTTCTTTCTTTGCTAGGCTTTTTTATTCCCTCTCTTGCTGGCTTCAGACAATGATATGAATGCAAAGACTAATTACTCTTCACCGTGTTTGGCCTCGGCAGCACTTTGCTCCACAGATGTGTTCAATATGGGAGCAGTCACACAGCAAGTACGTGTGTCCCAGGAATGAAAAGCCATGTGCCACGGGTGCTTCCCACTGGGACAAGCGAGTAGACGTTTGATTCATTATACAACACTACAATATCCAACATGGACGATCTTATGTAAGTCTGTTTGTGGAATGTGTCTTAGTCGAGGCATCTTCGTGACCGCTTTAAAACCTTTGTCAGATAGAGTGAATTCCACATAAATATATTTTTAGGTTTTGTGTCCTGGTTTAAACAGGCCATCAAAAGAAGAAGACACTCAAGAGGGTGTTTAAATCATTAGATGTTTTGACGTGTGCAAAGCACCACAGAGAACAAATCCCATTGTTTTTAATATCTCATCAAAGGCCTGATCAGTATTTCATTATTAAACATTGAAATTACAGCGTTACTCACACGCATGATGGAAGGGGGAGACTGACTGACTCTGATTAGAGTCTTTTTTTAATATAAATTTCATGATGTAGACAGATCCCAACTGGTTGACTCTATGTCAGCATTGGCTTCGCAGGTTCAGGGTTGATTTAAAACAGTTGACGGCGTGTTGAGCCATTTTCAATCCATGAAATGCTGTTTTTTATACATTTGGTAAGAAATGTCAATATTAACACCAGCATGTGTTTCATCACAGTACAGTCATATCATTTTATCAGCTCAAAAAACATGTTGAAGTGTGCACTACCTCTTTAAATTGTCCACGTCAGTTGACTATTGAGTAGTTGTATTGTGACAGTACATGCAATACATTGTTTGCATATTTGTAATGTTTGCAGAAATGCTTGCTTTAACACAAATGTTAGCTTGCTAAAATGTTATGACACGCAAAACCAACATAATATCATAAATTGGTTAAACTATACAGTAAACGTACATATATAAAACCATGGTTAAGATGGTTATTAGCCTCTGTCTCTCAACAGTGATGGTATTCATGCTTGTATTTCTCAAAAATTACACCTCATTTCCCATAAACCCTGTTGCTTCCTGTCACAAAGATGTTGCTTCTTGCCCCTCCCAGTGATGTTACTCCACATGCACATGTTTTCACTACTGCTCAACTGATGAAGACAAACATGTCAGCAGTCATTTTCCCAGCTGCCTTTGACTTCTTCCGACGTAGGCCATTGCTAGAGAGAGTTTGCTCCGTTTACGCTGAAAGAATAGTGCCCACCGCCTGTAGATGACCTGCAAAGTCAAACCTAATTGCACGCAAGATACTATAAAATGCATTGTGGACCAGTAAACTTATGATAACAATGTTATTCGTTGTCTACATTTATATGCTAATGTGTCAAAATCAATATTGTAGTGATTTCCTGTTATACCCTATGTGGGTGCTGTAAGGGAGATAGTTACATGAGACAAGCTCTAAGTGAAAACCTTTCAGTACCTTAAAAACATACAGCATGAGGAGAGCAGAACAGTGGTGGGTAATCAGACAAGTGAAGAGGGTGCTGTTTGGTGAGGGGATGAAACATTCATAGTCTTCCAACAGACTTAAACCAAGGCAGCTCAGAGAAAGATGAAAAGACCTTTATTAAATTGCTGGTTCATAATAGAACAATAGTTTCACCACCGTGTTTCATTCTTCTGGCCCTCTTGGGGAGAGCCTTTCCCAGCATGCAATGCACAAAAGCCATCAGGGACACACTCTGAAAGAAAGTCAAATATGATCCTAACCATGTAGACGGTATTTTAACAGGGTTTCATTTCTTCAGAATTAAGAAAATGTGTGTTAGGGATGTCTTGAGCAGGACTGGTATCAGGCAAATCAAGGAGTTTTTAAATTAATTGATTTCGACCTAAAAAGGAAGATCCATTTTCAGTACATTATTTATTGTAACCCTTTGCCGTCCAGGTGAAAAATGCCCAACTGTGCTCTGTTTAAACACTAGAACCTGTTTCTGACACAAAGCACTGTGAGCAATATATATTATACTATATTTATTATTTATTATACATTATACCATACTATACTCATACAATAAACTGTATTATACTTGATATTCTATGCTGTATTGCTGTACTATAATATATTTTATGTTATACTATATTACTACATTTCACCTAAAATCATATTTTATATGCCGTACTATATTATACTATATTATGTTAATATGTTATACTGTTTTATTACATTATATACTATATTATATTTCTATATTAATACACACAAACACTAAGTGTCATTACTCACTACATATTATATGTTATTCTGGTGTACGCTGTATACAGAAACTATACTTGCTGACTTTGCTGCTACTCTTGTGTAGTTTCTATTTTTATTTTTATTTTCATTTTATATACTTCTAATTATTTATTTATATACTCTCTCTGGTTATCTGTACTTATTTCTGTCCTTGTGCTGCTGCAACACCTGAATTTCCCCTCTGGAGATCAATAAAGGCTTGTCTTACCTTATCTTACCTTATCTTATCTTATCTTAAATGAGAGAAGAAGCGCAAGCAAGCAGAGCTTTTTCTTATTTTTTGTAAACATTCACATCATGAAGGCATGTACTGAGTTTGAGAGATTCCATAGTGCTGACTTCTTTTACTGTGTATTCAAAGAGAAAAATGTAATCAAGTAATAATTAAACAGTATGTGAAGTTGGTCTAAAAATCTACTTGTACATATGGTGACCAGAGCAGCTGACAGGAGCAGAGTCAGCAGAGCAGAACAGAAAGGCAGAGCAGACAGGGAAGAGCCGAGATCTCTGTCAAACACTGTGAACCTGCTGGGCAGTCGCCCTGAACAGACAACACTGACTCAAGGCAGACTTGTCCTCTCAAAACGAAAGACAAGAGCCTGTCTGCTGCAGCATGTCTGACGACAGAGCAGGGTTGTCGGTTGTGGGTGGGTGGGGGGGCACCTTGCAGGCTCATCCATGGAAGAGGTTTCTTTCACTGCATTCACGTACACTGTATTCCATGGGCACGGAAAGAAATTGTTTTTGATAGGCTGGCAGGTGTGTTGTTGGCTTTCTGAAGAACATAAACGACAAACCTGGTTTCCTTTGTCGGGTTAAGAGAAACCCAGTTAACTCAGATTTTTTTTTGGACCATGTACTGCATGTGCTTAACTTTTAACAGGGTTTTGCAAGAGTGCATGTGCATGACAAAGATTTCATACAGTGACAGGATGTAAACGATCATTACTCCAAAATTGAAAATTCACACCTATTCTGACAGTGAGGAAAAACAACAAAAGGGGCGTTGAGAAATGAATCATTGGCCATTTACCTCACAAGGCTTTCAATATTATAGGCTGACCAGTAAATATGATGTAGTGCATTGCTTTGACAGCTCATATATTATTCATCAGTGATGTAATATTCTCCACATGTTGCCTCCACATGCCATCACCTTGGTCAAGTCCCATGTCTCATGCAGCACTGCCCACTCTTCTGAACATGAATCCATGGACACCTTAGTTGACAGCTTAGCAGCTCAAACATGCCAGCAAGATAGAGCTTACTGGTTGTGAACCCATATTTCAGGGAATTAAGGGAGTAAAGTGTATTAGTTGGCTGGTAATCTAAAGCATCACCGTCCAGCCAGCGAGTTGATCTGCTTGCCTTTTTTGGTTCCCGTCCGTCTGCTTACGGAGCTATATGAGCAGCGTGAGCTTGCCAGGGCTTGATCCAAAGTTGGAGTGGAGGGGTGTTTTCTGCTATTATAAATACCACAAGACACACCCAACTCTTACGTGCCTTTCAAAAATACTTTTCAACACGTCCTTTTTTGGCAGAATAAGGGCGATAAGTGCACACACACACACACACACACACACAC